>JANZLX010000005.1:526821-553476 GCA_025531955.1 Erythroxylum orinocense | reverse complement strand
CTTTATATTAAATTATTTATTTATTAAAAATAAAAATAAAAATTATTATTCTAATAAATTAACAAGGAGAACCTCAAGGAGGAGCTGACTCATCTAGCGGCTTTAGCCAATATTTTAATTTTGGAGGAAACAGAGATAACTTTTCAAATTATTAATTATTTAATATTTTCAAGTGCTTTAGTTTTATTTTAACTTGTACCCGCCCCCGTTCCGATCATGGAATAGATGAAATAAATCAAAAAATATTTTTAATGATAAGGGTAAAATCTATTAATTATACTTAGATAATTGAAATAAAACTTAAAATTTTTAATATCATGATGTTTTAACTAAAAATGGTGAAAATTAATAAAATATAAAATAATAATTGTATTATCGTTAAATAATAATATAAAAATAAATAAAAATTTTAAAAAACCAGCAAAGTTCAAATTTGGAAATCATGAATTTCTTTGATTTCATATAGAATCTAAATTTTCCTATTTTTTGCTTAAAGAAAATTAATTAATGTACAATTTTGAAATGCCGAAGATTAGGCAGAGATAATCAATAGAAACAACAGAAAAATTAACCAATTAAACGCAAGGTGTCCTCATATCAGGACAAGCTAGGAAGCTTCCTGGAAGTTGCACCATCGTTACAATTTATGTACAGTTACACTCGAAATCAACAGTTACACTCGAAATCTTTCTCGTCAGTGCATTATATATCTCTTTATTATCATCAAGAACGAAACTTTGGGGTGATAAAGATTTGGGTTTATCGTGCTACTCCATTACTATGGCTTCTATACAGGAACCGTGTCTTTTGGAGAATGGAAATATTAACGGTTTAAGCAAGGAGATACGTCATGGTCGCACCGCTCACAACATGTCATCTTCTTCTCTCAGGAAAAAATCTGACCTGAAACTTGTTTCCAGAGTTCGGTATGGTTCTGTTAGATTGTTACTTACTAATCTTCAAGAAGTCATTCTTGGAACCAAGCTTTCTGTTCTGTTCCCTGCGATGGCTCTAGCGATTGTTGCAGACTGTTATGGATTTGGAAAAGTAAGTTCGTTAGTGTTATACTTTTTAATGAAAGATATGAAATTTGAGTGAAGTGAGTTCGTGAAATTGGATGATGGAAATGGGAAATCAGAAAAATGGCTGAAAGATGCTTACTTTTGACATCAGTTGAATTGGGTTTTGCTGGTTTAATCTGATTTCTTGTCGTATTTGTTTCTTTCAAACAGCCATGGATTTTTGCTCTGAGCTTGCTTGGGCTTATCCCACTTGCAGAAAGAGTCAGCTTCCTCACAGAGTAAGGAGATCACTGTTGATTTTGTTGTACATTAATCATCAAGAAAATTGAATTGATTCTATTTTTCTGATATTAACCTTTTGTTTTCATCTATTTCTCCCATGGATAATTACAGGCAAATTGCTCACTACACTGGTCCAACTGGTACTTCCATGTCTTAACCTTCAGCTTTCTTAGATTGGTTTTACTGATTGATAAGAACCAGAATTAGTTTTCATTTCATGGTCTTCCAATGCATCAAACAATGGCAAGCTTATATCTTATGCAACTTGGCATTGACAAATGATTATGAACAGTTTAGTATTGGTAAAACGACAAAAAGTAATCCATTAATGTAGATGCAGAACAAATTATAAAGTCAAAATTGGGTTTCTCGTGATCTGAAGAAAATTCCTTTTTGAGAGAAAAAACATACGAGCACGAGCAACTTACCTTCACTTCACGTGAAGTACAATATAATTATTAAAGATTGAAAACGACATTATGTAGCTAGCCATAAGCTTGGCAATGGACCTGGACGGACTATGCCCTATAAGGCTATAAGGATCTGACCAAACCCAAATTTTTAGGCTCAAGTCCGACCTGTAAAGCTGGAATCCGATCGGGTTTCAAGCCAAACTCACATCGTTCTCATAATTTTGTTAATCTGCTTAATGAGAAATGTTGATAAAGTCATTTTATGATATTCAACTTCTATTTTATTTTTGGGATTACAGTGGGAGGTCTCCTGAATGCAACCTGTGGCAATGCTACAGAACTCATTATTGCTTTATTTGCCTTATGGCAAATGAAAATAGAAGTGGTGAAGTATTCTCTCTTGGGTTCAATTCTCTCAAACCTGCTTTTGGTTCTTGGGAGCTCTCTCTTTTGTGGTGGTATCACCAACTTGGGAAAGGAGCAAAATTTCGATCGAGTAAGCAATGATCCTTCCTCACCATTAGTTACTTTCAAGTGTCTCTTGTTGTCGTTAGGAATAGCAATTGGTAGGATTCTGATTTTCCTGGACAGAAAAGAAGAGAGCTAAAAATTTCGGGTTTCGACTGGGCCGGTCCAGGTACCGCAAAGTCCGAAGCCCATATATTTTTTGTGTCTTGCCCCGAGCTCAAGTCCAGACCTGTTCAAATCAGATTCCGGGGCAGACTTGAGCTCTTTTGTTTAGTTTTTCTATATGTGAATATACTTCAGTGCTTGAGGTGCATGTCTAATTTTGAATTGAACAGAAACAAGCAGACGTGAACATACTCCTGCTGATTCTAGCATTGCTCTGCCACGTTCTGCCTTTGTTATTTCGCTTTGCTGGAGCTTCCGCCACTCTCATGACAGTCCCAACACTCCATTTGTCCAGAGCCAGCAGCATTGTTATGCTTATTGCTTATGGTGCATACATTTTCTTCCAGTTAGTCACGCATCGACAAATTTTTGAAGCAGAAGAGGTGATGATTGATTTTTTTTTTTTTCTCATTCTTTTCCCAAATCAAGAGGATATAGTTTTGAGTTTTGACATAGGTGTGCTTGTGAAATTGATCAGGAAGAAGAGGACAATGATGATGCTACCGAAGACACTCCTGTGATTGGTTTCTGGAGTGGAATAGTTTGGCTTGTGGTGATGACTGCTTTCGTTGCTTTATTATCAGAATATGTTGTGCGCACAATTGAGGTGGTGGAGCTTCCAAACTTATTTTTATACTCAAGTTCTAAACAATGTTCTTGCCTTCCATTGAATATGAACTCGAAGTTCTCGTTCTTCTTTTCCTGATTTCGTATGTCAGGAAGCTTCAGATTCGTGGGAACTTTCTGTGAGCTTCATTAGCATCATTTTGCTACCAATTGTTGGAAATGCAGCAGAACATGCTGGTGCAGTCATTTTTGCTTTTAAGAACAAGTTGGTGAGTAGTTAAGTTTTGTCATTCTTATTACAAACTTAGGCTTGACAAAAGGCCTCGGTCTGGGATGCCTGGCCTGACATGGCTCGAATCCTGAGCAACCTACCTGAACTAGAGATTTTGTCCCTCTTCTTGTTCAACGGGCTTCGACTTTTCAGTTCAACCCGAAGCCCTAGTCCAGCCAAACACAATGTCATGAGATTCTTCTTAACAAAAAAATTGCAGGATATCACATTAGGAGTTGCCTTGGGATCTGCAACTCAAATTGCATTGTTTGTGGTAAGAATCATACAAAACAAGGCTCATGATTTCTTTAGACATGACATGTTCTGCACAACAATGTCAGGAATCTGATCCTTAATTATGACTTATCAGGTACCATTCTGTGTCATCGTAGCCTGGATAATTGGTATTGACATGGATCTCGCCTTCAATCTCGTCGAGACCGGAACTCTTTCTCTGTCAATAATCGCCGTAGCCTTCACTTTACAGGCAAGAATGCAGAAAATTGTGACAGTTTCCAAGATTGGTAGTACGTTATATTGACTAAAATAAAATCCCGTCTTCTACACTGAAACAGGACGGTACATCTCATTATCTGAAAGGCCTGGCACTCTTTCTATGCTACGTTGTTATTGGAGCCTGCTTCTTCGTGACCATTGCACCACCTCGTAAGGACAAACACCCCCATAATCTTGGAGCTAGTTTGTTACCATCATTTCCAAGTTTGTAACATTATAGTTACTAACACAATCAAATCTCGGATATACTTGTTCTTAGATCAAATCAATCCCGTCAACTCTCGAATCAAGCCAGAAACTGGAATCTTGTCAGCTTAATTAAAAACGAAGTGAGCTTCAGCTTCTGGGTGGGTGTGGCTACTTTCATGGGGATCATCATCTTGAGACGTTTAGATGGTTGGACCATTTGTTATTCTCTTGATTCTGAATCACCTTAGCTTGGCCTGCCTGAAAGCGATGAAAATTTTCCATGTCAGGTCTTTGAACGTGGACTTGGATCGAGCTTCATGAAGACAGGTTATAGCTTTCAAGTTTGCCGTCTATATCTCTGTACAGACCTCCTTAAGATTTTGTATGTTCATAATTTCGTGACGTTCATAATTTCGTGACTGTTTGGATAAACTTTTGGGTGAGCTTTTTGGAAGATTAATAAAGTTTTTGTTATCACAAAAGTGTTTTTTTAAAATGGATGTTTGGCAATCAAAAAAGCGTCTTAAAAATGATTTTTTTAAATAAATTTTTCAGATTAATTATTGAGCTTATTTTTTAGTCCTTTTGTCTTTATGTTTTACAAATAATTTTCACAATATTCACAAATTCATTTTTACCTTTATCTTATAAATGCATTTTCTCTATTACAATGAAATGCATAATTTATTATGTGTTTAACTATTTACTTAATTTAAATATTTATTTTAGAGTTTATATAATATTATTTGACCTTTTTATATGTTTTAATATTTATTTTTTATATTAGTTTTACGTATGCTATAATCCGTATAAAAGATTTGATTAGATATTTATCATTTATATTTCATATGGTTTAAAATTATATAATAATTAATATATTGTATTTTTCATATTATTTAATGTACTTTAAATAATATTTATATACATAAATAATTTTCATTGCAAAATAAAATATAGTTAAAATTAAAAGTATTTTTTATTTTTATGTTACTAAATTGTCTACTATATGACACTCTTTTAAAAAGCTCAAAAATGACAATCAAAGGGTTAACTAGTTTCTTAAAAAAAAATTCAAAAAAGATCTATAAATAAAGTTCTATTAACAAAAGCTCTGCTAAATAGAGGTTTTGTTTTGATAACTTTTATTGATATTGTATCTTCACTGGGCAAATATTACAATATGACAGAAAAAATTATAAATTTATTTTTTTAATAAATTAATTCAAGCTAGATTTAGAAAATATATAAACTTAAACTTTTTAAATATGTTCAAAAAATGAACAAATTTGAATTAACTTATTTTCCTTTGGGATATAAAAAAATCTATAGTAGAGTTATGCATACCTTAGTAAAATTAAATTTCGATGCTTACTAATAATTTGAATAATGTAAAATTTTAATTAATCTAAAACTTATTTATTGATTTTCAAGTCATTGTATCTCCAAATTGTACAAGGTACTAAAATTGCATATTAGCGTAGAATAGGCTCGGCTCAGTCCATGATCAACAGAATAGGCCCAAATTGATCGAGCCTTAAACTGAATTCGGGCTTGAATTGCCAAAATTAGATCGAGCCTCAGGTTGAACCTGGAAATGTTGGGCTGGGCTTAGGCTTAGCCTTCTCGACCCTTTTCCATGCCTATTGCAGACATGTGTTGGCCATGCCTACTGCAGACATGTGTACGCCAAGCAAACTATCTGGCTACTTCTCACTTTCCAACCACTGCAGGCAAGTTGATGCGTCGTTGTCGCTTAAGCCAAAAATCATTGAAGGCATAATCTTGAACTCTAATAATAAAGCCTTAGCTTTTAAGATTTAGGAATCAAATTAATCGTAAAAATTAGTAATTCCTCCGAATTTTTTAGACCCTAAATTGTATTAAAATTGGATTTTAATTTAGCCATAAATACAACCCTTGAAAATAACTAAAGAATCGATTAAAAAAATAAGTACAAAACATATGTAATTTAAATATTAGGCATGGATTAATTAAATGTTACTAATATGATAATCCGATTTTGCTCTTGAACTTGACTATAATTAATTAATTAATAATTTAAGATAATTATAATAAATTATTAGTTTGAATTAAATTTAATTAATTTTGTTTAAATTTAAGAGTTGAATTAAATTATATGTAAATAACATTTAATTAGCTAACATCTGATGTGCATACGACAAATGTTTTGTTGTTATTTTTTAATCAAATTTTAAGATAATTTATTTTAAAAATTTGAAAATTTTTAAAATAATTTTTTAAAACTATAAAAAATTAAGTGAATTGCATTTCAATTAAAAATTTCAAGTTTTGAATTTTAGAGTTATTTTAGGAGCAAAATTTTAACTAATTTAATCCTTAATTGAAAGGAAAACATTTTATAATCAGTTTAAAATAAACTAAAAATTTTAAAAAATTTGTTAGTTAAAAATATGGAAACAAAAAGATCAAGAGATACATGCACTTTATCCTACTAAATATTTGTTAGTTAATTATTACTTATTTTTAGTATAAAGTATGATTACTGGAAAAGACATCATGTTCTACTTTCAAAGTGCAAACATTTGTCCTGATTATAACTAATAGAAGTGACTAGGGATGACAATAGGTCGGGTCAAACCGAACCAAATCAACTGTTGTTGCTAAGGCCTGGGCTCGGGCACAAGGACCTTAGGATGATTACTAGAAAAGACATGATGTTCTACTTTCAAAGTGCAATCATTTGTCTTAATTACAGCTAATGGAAGTGACAAGGGATGATAATAGGTCGAGCGAAGTCGAGCTCGATCAATTGTTGTTATTAGGGCTCAAGCTTGGGCCTACCAACCTTAAGCAATAGCCTTGAGCTTGGGTGTGACTAGGTCCGAAGTAGCCTGGCACTAGCCTAAGCTTAACTCAATCCGACTCTTAACTATTTTTCAGTTAAAAATCCAAAAATGATGTCGTCTTGCATTTTACTTATAATGTTAGGTTTCGAATCGAGCTAAACTTAATTATCATCTTTAGAAGTGACAATTAGGTTTCCAAATTACATTATATTGGAGAAGCAACACAATACAAAAGTCTAATATAATAGGAGAGATCTAGCTAAAAATAATTTGTAGATAATCAATAAATTATTACATTAAGAGATACTACTCTTATAAAATAAACTTAGTTATTATACTTTGGATCATTGTTGATCTACCGAAAATAGTCTCTCTATTATGTAAAAGTAAGACTGCATACTATCATACTTCTTCAGACCCTACTTCATTGCAGGATTTCAGACTAGGTGATGATGATGATGATGGATCATTGTTAGTTAACTTAATAGTGTAAATATTCCAATTTAAACTTATGATCTAAAAAAATGCTTTTATTGAATGAAAGAAATAGAACCCTTTAGTGTATAGAGTAATTTAGTCATTTATGTTTTAAAACATTAATTAAGTTCATCTTTATAAACAATATCAACAACTATGAAGAATACAAAGAGAGACAAAAATTATTTTACACTCTGTTATTTCGCAATAAGCTCAAAGTGAGCTTAAATACAGTAGGAAAAATGCTGTACAATGAAAGTAGTTTACAAACTATCAAACCGTAAAAATAAATAAAACGTAATATGTAAAACTGTACATCTGTAAAACTGTGTGTAAGACTGTAAATCTGTACAACAACAACATCTAGTGAGAGTCATACAAAAAAGCAGGAACTAAGAAGATTCAGTCGTACTCAATCTTATTCCTACCAAGTAAAGAAGCTGTTTCTAATAAACCTACATATAACACAAAATATTAATAATACAAAATATAAATAAATAAGTCTACATAAATAATAAAAATATAATTTAATACATAATGCAGTACATATAGAGCATAGTAAATGTTAAATACACAAAATAGGAAAAAACAAGTAAAAAATTAAGCCAGCCATTCCAAAACATTAATTAAGCTTAGGTTCTTAACAAAGTTAAATAAATAAACTTTTATTTGAATTGTATATGCAACACATATAAATAATATAACCTAAATGATATTTGTATATATAAGTATATTGAACTTACAAGAACTAAATGTTAACTTCTAAGTATGTAAAATAAAAATAAGAATTTAATCTTTGATTAAGTGAAGATTGGATTATTTAATATAATATAATTTTAAAATATTATATAATAAATTACTTATAATCATACATATCTTTGTGTTATTTATAGGAATTTTACTAAAACAAACTCCATATATAATGATAAATACAAATGATAGTAAAAGTCCATATATAATGGATTCAGATCACCTATCTCTATTATTATATGCGTAACCTATTATACAAGCATCAATATATTCAATTTATGTTAATCTCACTTATTGAATAAATAAATGCTCATAGAATAAAGTAGGTTTGATATGTTGTTATATATAATATGAACAGAAAAGGTGAACTGTCTTTTAAGGGGTGATCAAGTTGGTAGAGTGGAGAGGTATTGAAACCAAAAGGTCTTGTACTCGATATCTCCTACTAACGCTCTTTCTATCGAGATTATTATATAAGCTTACTTAATGCAAAATACCCGGTTGAAGTAATTTGTCGCGGGTTCTTTTATTATAAAAAACAACGTACAAGAAGAACTTTTAATTTAAAAATTAGTAAATTTTCGAGATAATTGATTAATTAGACCATAAAGAAGATTTAAAGGAGGCTGAGCTCTAAAGTTTGCCACGTACTTTCAAAGCTAAACCGACACAAAATATTATTACTAATATAGTGTAACTTAAAATTACCATTGAGGTAAAGCAAGCGGTCGTCTAATGGGCCCACCTCTTCACCAATAACAACACGTCGCGCTTAAAGCTTACTACATAAGTTAACAACAGCTGGGGCCCGCAACTTTACCATTAGATCAAACGGCGCACGTATCCATAGATGCGACACTCCTTACCCGTGACCATAGGACAAATGTACCCTATTCTTTTACCCTCTCTTTAGTACGCTCGTACTGCGCCTAATAAAAAATAATATTTATAATAACTGAAATCGATATTTAAATTTATTTTAAATAATTATTATAATGAATTTAAGTTAAATTTAATAATTAAATTTAAATCTAACACTTAATTTATTATTTTATGTCGTATTTATTTTGTGATCATGTAAACAAGATTTTAAAATTTATTAAAAATTAAAATAAAAAAGACACAAAAATTCTTTGTAATTTAAATACAATTTTAAAATATCTTAAATTTTATAATTAGTTAACTTTTTAAAAATACTATTTTTTACATTTCTTTTTAAAAATAATGATAAGACTTATTTAAAATAAACATTATATATAAACCAATTAAATATTACTGAATTGATTACAAAACAACAACAACAATAATCTTTAGGAGAAATTTCGTCGACACAAGAATTTAAAAAAGTTTAATAATACGTAGTATTATTTATTTAATTATTTTATTTTATTTTAAAATAATAATATTATAAATTATTAATTTGAGTATAATTTAATTAATTTTAATAAAGTTCAAAAATTAGATTTGATCTTTATATTAATAATATTTAATCATTATATATATATTTAGATTTAAAATATTAAATATTTTTGTTGAAGTTACTTTATGTTCAAAATTAATTAAATTACACGAAAACCTCATGTCTTATAAATTTTTACACTTAATTGAAGGGTATTTTAGTAAATTACTAATAACAGAAGACTAAGAATTAGTTCCACTTTCATAACTACACAGTGCTCTACGCTCTACTTATTTATTGTTTACGTGTGTTTGAAGTGAACAGCCAAAGTAGCGAACCCCCAAACTGTTCATCTCCATCACATCTCTAGATTTTTGAGAGATTTATGTCTGCGAGTTTCTAGTCTGCGTAACTGGGTTTGGATTTTCAAAGGGTCGGCTTTGGTTAATGCTATGAGTTGAAAAGAAGTGATCTTTTTTTAGGAGTTTTGGTTGATGGTTGGAGCTCTGAAGTGTTGATGAATTGTTTGGTTTTGTGGAAGAGAGAAAGTTAGGGGAATGCGGAAATCGTTCAAGGACTCTCTTAAAGCTCTTGAAGCTGATATTCAGTTCGCCAATACCTTGTAAATTACTTTTTCCTTTTTTTAAAAAAATGAAATCGTTTTGGTTATTGGAGTTCTTTGCTTTTCTCCTTTTCCTTTGATTCCTACTTTTGTCGGCTGGGATTAGTTTGAAGTTTCTGAGATCTATGTGATGTCAATATCGGTTATCTGCTTCGCCCAAGGTTGTATTTTTTCTGGTTTATCCTCTTAGTTTCATGCAATTGGCTTCGATCACTGTGTAAAGTAAACCATTTTAAAGCTTGATCGAGTTGTGAAATTAGATCAGGCTGTAATTCTGATACTGGGCTAAGGTCTGCTTAGTGCGTGTCTCATTGAAGATGGTCCAAGTATTAACAAGATTAATGCCTTTGTTCTTCCCATGTGATCGGAAGATGGGGCGTGTAGAAATCTTAGAATCTGTTTTTATTTTCGATGCAGAGCTTATGTCACTAGGTGCCCATTGCTTGTGCAGAGATAAATCTGAACTTGAGATTTCTTTTAACTACTGTTGTCTTCTCCACATGATTATCATTGCTTGGTATAGCAGATTTTGTTGATAAGCAATGAATTATAGTTGCCAATTGGGACGAGCTGCAGAATCGAACAATGACTAAAACACGCCAATGGACCATCAATAATGTCCTTTTGTCTTTTCAATGTCGTGTCAAAGAAGACACGGGTCTTAATTTCATTATCGAAGATAATAACAGAACTCATAGATTCTATGCTTCATATTTTTCTCTTCACGTTGGTCTAACATGGATTTACTGTTTGAGATAATTAGTACTTTCTGATTGATTTCATTATAATGTATTTTGACACAGGGCTTCTGATTATCCTACGGAATACGATGGTGGCTTCCTCCAGATGAGATTATCCTACAGTCCTGCTGCTCATTATTTCCTGTTTCTTGTTCAATGGACTGATTGTCGTCTTGCTGGTGCTTTGGGATTGCTTAGGATTCTTATATACAAGGTGTTTTGCATTGTATTTGTTTGAGAAAAGTTCTCTTCAATGACCTGACATTGATTCTCACAGGCTTATGAAAATGGCAAGACCACTATGTCCATTCATGAGAGAAGAGCTAGTTTGAGAGAGTTCTATGGTGAGCTGCAATGAATTGCTGTTTGTCTTTGTTGAGTGAACTAGTTCTTAACTTGAATCTCTTGTTGCAGGTGTGATATTTCCTTCCTTAATGCAACTCCAAAGAGGAATTACAGATGTTGAAGACAGGAAACAGAGAGAAATTTGTGCTAAGTATAGAAAGAAATGCGAAATGAACAAAGGGAAACTCTCTGAAATTGATTTCGAGAGAGAAGAAGAATGCGGGATTTGTTTGGAGATTAGCACCAAGGTCGTACTGCCAAATTGTAGCCATTCATTGTGTATGAAATGTTATCATAGTTGGTAAGACTTGCGACTATATCAAGTCTATGATCCCAGTTTCATTTGAACTCGTGTAATTCATAAGAGAACTACTTGATTCTTTATCTTCAATATAAAAACGTTGACGAATTTGTTGTTTTGATGTCATCAGGCGTGCAAGGTCTCAGTCTTGCCCGTTCTGCCGGGATGGCCTGAAGAGAGTAAGCTCCGGCGACCTGTGGATCTATACCTGCAAGAAAGATATCCCCGACTTGCCTTCAATCACTAGAGAGAACTTGAAGAGATTGTTCCTGTACATTGACAAGTTACCTCTCATTTTTCCCAAACCAACGCTCGTTACCTATGATCCAAGGCCTCCCTAAGGATAAATTGACTCAAAGGTTGGAAATTTGTACATATAATAATTGGCTGATTGTTTACATCAATTTTTTGTTGTAGAAAATTGTTATTGCACCTTGATCTGTATTGATCCGCCGAGTTTGGAACTTTGTTCTTCAATGGAGTTCCTTTGAAAGATTGTGTTTTGATCATCCAAGTGAGAAGTTCAGAAGATCCTAAACTGAGGATCACAGGCACAAATGACCAATATCTGCTCTTGAATAATCAGAAGCAATGAACATGGAATTGTAAAGAAATTGATTCCAGACAGATAAGTATGAGACAAAGGAAAGTATTATCTCAAACACTCGACTAACCGAACTAAAGATTACAGGACTCAGACAGGAGCTGATAGGTCAGAGTCATCAGGAAAAGACAATTTTTCCTGCTTTTCAAAAATATCATAGTTTTTCCTTCTTTGATTCAGAGAGAACCTCACTACTATAGTCAGGTAGCTGAGAGACTATACACCCAGAACTTCTGCTCCAAAATCCGACTTCAATCATCGTCTTCTTCATCTTCTTCCTCCACTTCCTCTTCCTCTTCTTCATCTTCCACTTCTTCCTTTTCTTCGTCCTCCTCCACATCCTCCTGCAGAGACAATTATTGGAAGGACATTGCACATCAACAGCTAACACCATAACATAAGGCAGTGAAGGTAAAGTTGGTAGTAGGTCTGATAGAAATTATTTCAGTTCTTGATGCAAAATGCAAACTTAGATTGGAGAAAATTTAGCTAACACCAAATCAAGAAAGAGCGGGAAAGACCCTACAGGTCCTTCGTTCAAAGTATACTATCATTGATCGTAATCAAGTCATTAAAACAGAAGATGTACTCTTCGGCCAATGTTTGACGGAGTGGGGTCAAACATGCAAGGAAGCCACCAGATCAGCTCTTTCAAATGAAAGTACGGAAATTCAATGTATACCTGCTTCTTGTTATAGGCATTCATGAGCTTCCCGTACTCAGCCTTCCTCTTTGCAGCTTTGGCTTCATATGGAGCCTTCTCCTGCCAATGAGTTATTACATAGAAAAGGACACAACTGAGAAAACTAAAGCTAATGTTAAATTCACTGTGATTTTTTAACAAGACATATGTTGATGGTAACTGCTTACTACCGGCACCGTCCACTACAAAGATTAGATTTAAATCAGCGGTTAAATGGCTTCCAAATTCCCATAAAATCATTCTTTGCAAATGCATCTCGTTAATCCACAATCAAGAAACATATCAATCGACATCAAACAAGAGATTATATATAAAAGAATGTATGATCACTTACAGCAGGAGACAATGATTTCCATTTCTCTCCTCCAGCTTTCCCAACCTTCAGTGATGGAAACCAGAAGTTAAACCAAACCAATCACATATCTTCCAGAAACATGTCAAAACTGAGACTATATCACTAGAACAGGTTGAAAAGACCGCTTACAGCTGCAACAGATGAGACATTCGGGTTTTCTTTCTTGAACGTCTGCCTGAACTCTTCCCTGAAAAATTAACATGGCAAGATTTATAGACATCCTCCAATACTGGTAAGTGGTAACAACAAGCAGCTAACTTCCATCCCAAAACGTAACAACGTGAAATACATACAGGAAGACAAAAAAGGCGCTAGGAGGGCGCTTTGGTTTGTTCGGGTCTTTCTTGGCCTTTTTATCCTTCTTAGCATTTCTCTTGGTACTCTTATCCACAACAGCAGCCGCCTTCCGTTTCCCAACCTTTCTGAAAATAATAAAGGTATATTTGACCCATCACTACTGTAATCTGAACATGGCTGCATCCTCCATTTGAGTATTGAAAATTAGATACAACAGAACTTGTTAAGATTGAAATAGCCGAAGTTCAAGAATCCCAAAGCTATAAGCATCCATGCATGTCAAAGCACAGGTATCAATTAACTAACCTATCATCAGCAGGCTTCAGAACTTCCCTTGAGACCTTCAACATCCCCTTGCCCTTGGTTGTCTTCATTGTTGATTAGACCTACTGCAACAAATTAGAACAAAATAAGAAATTCACAGCACAAAACATTGCCTAAACCACTTGGAAATGTAGAACTTCATGCAGACTCCGTGAAAGACAAGCTTTGACGTAGTAGCCAAAGCTCCAATCATACAAGTCAACGCCATCGTAGATTATATTTCCGAAAGCATAAGAACCCGTATAAGGACAAAAACAAACAGTAAAAACAAAAAAAGACAAAAAGGGAAATAGTAGATGTAACTGCTTAACACTTGGGTTGCCTGAAGTGGATCGAAACCCTATGTTCAGATTCTATACCAGAGATTTCAGTCGCCAAACTAAAAATAATCTGATGACAAATACGCAAAACGAAAAAATTTCTGATTCAGTCAGGGACATGGGTTGTGGGTATAGACTTATAAAACACCAATTCACTACACTTTTATATCAAAAAACTAGACTTTACACGTAATTGAACACGAAGAAGAACTAGAATTTTGTGCTGTTGCAACGGGCTAAGAAAACAATAAAGCTTCGATCTTTTAATAGTTTATATAACCACTAAACCACAAAATTCAAACCCAAAACACAATCAACAAAAAAAAAACCACTGAAAGATAAAGCAAAAACAGAGCACTCATGCACCAGAAAAGAAGAAAAAAATCAAGAACAATCCATTACCCAGAAAGTTTAAGCTCCCAACAAAGGCAAAAGAACTAAAAAAAAAGAAAAACAGATCGTGGAAACTATAGGGTACCTCAGAAAACTTCAATCCTTTTTATAAGAAACAGAGTTGAGCGAAACAGGGGAACTAAGTATACAGAGAAACCGAGCCAGAGAGCGAGAATATTGAAGAACAAAAAGCGATAACGGGAAGACCGAACTAAGAGGGTAGTAAAGTCGGTACGAGTGACCGTTTAAACCGGTAAAATTTGACGTGTACTTATCTTTGGATTACTTTAACCGTCTATAGCCGGTTCCTAATATTCGAAGCCATCGCTATAATTATTATGATGATAGATCCTTTGTATTTCCTTATTATTAATTATTAATATATTTAAGAGTTTACTTTAACCTCTAAATCATAATAATCAAAATTGTAAAGTTCTTCTTTCGCTATTATTCCACTTTTTGACATATTTAATGATATCTTAATTGTACTATTTAGATAGGTAAAGATCTAATAATACATAATTTTATTTTTAATAAAAAATTATTTTTAATAATTAAAAGATATAAAAATATTTTTAATAAAAATATGACTGAAACGTAAAATTTAGAAAGGTTTAGTAATATATAACTTTAATTTTAACTAAAAAAAGTTGTTTTATTTATAAAAAATGAGGCTAATGTAATTAAAAATATGTTTGATTACATTTATTTTTATTTTTATTTTTTGCAATATAAAAATTAATATTTACCATTTCTTTGTGATAAATTATCTTATAATTCTTCTTTTACATTTATTGATTTTTATTTATTCATAATTTTAATCAAAACAATATTTTGAGTAAAAATTTAACAAAATATGATGAAAAGATGTTTAATAATTAAACATTATTATAAAATTAGATAATAATTTTAAATTAGAAAAAAATAATTTTGAGGGACTTCAACGTAATTAATATTTTTTTTTCCAATTTGCTATGATGTTTTATTAATAATTTAAAATAAAATATTTTAAAGATAGGCAAATATTTATGTCTTTTACTTTATTTAAGAGGACAATGTTTTGGGTGGTGCTTATAATAATTGCCTCCAACATATATCTTTTCATAGTTAATGACAAGAAAGATATTTGTGTGGGAATCAGACAAGTCGACACGTGGTTCCTCTGTATCTTGTCTGCTTTGACTTTGAACTGCGTTGTCTGACCGCGAGGTCCGACCGTGATTACTCTGTCACAAGGTTAATATAAGCTATAAGATTTACATATGAGTCCCAATTTGACTCGAGGTCAATTGGTCAAGTTCTAATTTATTAGGTCAATTTGGACCATTATTATCATAATTATAGGCAGAGTTTGGTATTATGGTCCAATTATTTTTGGGATTAAAATTATTTTAAAATTCAAGTAAAATAATTTATTTTAATTAATAAATAAAATAATATTATTTTATTTCAAATTAAATCAAAACAATCCTTCTAAGAATTAAGTTTATAAATTATAGACATAGTATTAAATTATAATTATGCTATAATTGCAAATAGGAAATTTAAAGTTATATAAATAACTTAATAATAATCTTACTTTGGAAATTATGAAATAAGATGTTTAAATATGTTTAAAATTAATTAATTAATAATTTTATATTATAAAATTACAAATCTTCACTTTTTTTATTCAATAAAATATTTCACATAAGTGTGACAATATATAATACATATCTTATATTATAAGATAGACCCAAATTAATTGAATTACTTCATCTGATTCATAATAAGTGTCGTTTTAGAAGAATGCACATTTATTAAGAAAGTTAATGAAATATCTGATATACCCTTATTAATTACATGTTTAAATGCCTTAAAAATATAATCTGTGTAATTAAGATGTTAGAAAAATTAAAGGGCAATTTTGAAAGTAGAATTATAAATATGCATAAAAAGTAACAAACGATACTTATTTTAAATAATTAAAATCTCTCTAAAATAACACTTATTACGAATCAGAGGGAGTAGAAGAAAATTGATAGAACCTACAACTTTGCAATAAGTTTACCAAAACGATATGCGATTTAATGCATTTTTTTCCTAATCCTAAAGAGAAATGTTCATTCCCTTGTGCTTAATTATGGATAACTGAGATAAATGGATGAACTTGAACTGGTCGTAATTGAGCTTTATTTTCTTAGTAAAAGTAAACGCTAGTGGATGGTCAATTGTATTTGGTCGTTAGAGTTAGTTCGGATGATAATGCTTTTGTGCCTCCTAAACTCACCTGAATTCTTACATGATATACACGTGCCTATTTTGACGTTGAATCTGTCGTGGCTCTCGCGATCCGTATCCAGTGGGGAAACGGTTGACCTTGTACTTCTCTAGAGTTTTGAACTTAGAATAATCAAAGCTTAAATTAAAAGCCGACAAATGTTATATTCAAATTTTACTAAAATTAATTTGAAACTAGCGAATAGCGCATTAAAATTAGTGTTAAATTATTATTTTTCTCAATTTAAGTGTATCCAGTTCATTCTAATTCCAGGCTAGAAGGAACATCCCAGCTTTGATCCTTTATTGTCTTTTACTAATGTAAAAACATTATTCTTACACCCCACTTTTCTAGCCCTCTGATTTACATAGCGTATGCTTAAAAAACCCAGAAAAGCAGTGCATGTGATATACAACTACTCTCCTTTGGCCAAGTGAACGGATCAAAAGAAGAAAAAAGTAAGTCTTATTAATAGCCAGATGATCAGTAAGCGCACTAACAATTTTTTAAATCTGGCATTGGCTAGGTCAAGTCGCAAAGGAAATATCTGGAACATTTTACCATACCGAAAGTTGAAAGAAGCCAAGAAATCTGTTAGTTGTAGAGGAACAACTGCTAAGTCTTTTTTAAATCGTAGCTCAAGGACAGAAAAGTGTCAATCAATGTTTTAATTTTCATTTTCTATGCCCTTAACTTATGTCGCAGGCAACTAAAATCACAAGCCATAATCTTTGGGACTGTCTAATCTAATGGCTAAGGACTGTCTATAGTTGGAGTGCGAGGCTCCGATGCTCAATTATCTCCAAAAGCAACGATGATGACGACGAAGAATGATCAGATTGTAATGAGTATTAGGATCAGTGGGCAGCCCAGGAATTACTCAGGCCCTACTCAATTTGCTAATAAAAATGGACCTATGTACAGTAGTCTGGGCCTTATAACAACTCATCAGGATTCGTGAACCTGTGAATAATTATTTTTTTCACGTGTTCTCCTTTTTATTATGGAAGATTTATTGACTTCACTCCCATTTGATTTTATATTTTAATTAAAATGGTATTTTATATTATTGATAATAATATTAATAACTGATGACTACCAAATATCTTTCATTTTATGTTCATGAGTTAAAAAGCACCTTAGGATATGTTTGGAAGTTTAGAATGGAATGAAATGGAATGACAATTAATAGAATGGAGTGGAATGAAATGGAATGAAATAGGTCACTCCATTATTTGGAAGTTTAAATAAAATAAGAAAGGGACTCGTTTGACCATTGTTTGGAAGTGATACTAAAAATAAATGGAATGGAATGACTTGTAATATTTTTTTTTTCAAAATTACCCTTGTAATAAAATATGCATAGTTGTCATGAAACTATTTTAGTAACCCCAAAGCATTTCAAATTATAAGATGTCCAAATACATAATATAGGATAAACACACATCTTTCGATTTACAAAACTTCCCAAACACATAATACATAATAAGAGCACGTCCATCGACGAACAAAGAAGACGACACCAGCATCAATAAAAATTTCTGATTTCTTCACATATAAAAAGTGTCAAGAAGATGAATACAGAAGAATAGTCGATGCTTACCTGATGAAACAAAAACAGATGACCTTAGCAGCTGTGAAGAAAAACGTTCATTAATGGAAGAAGCCAGTTGAAAGAGAAACACAATGGACGTAGTAACATATAGCCGTGTAGGTATTTGCTGGACTAGAGTTATAATTTTATTAATTTTTTGAAGGTATTTTTGTCATTAAATTAGGAGTTGAAAGGCAAGTCATGTCATTCCATCCTTGACCTCCCAATTTAGGGGGTCACTAAATATTAGATTTCGGATGACAAATGATGGCTTCCAAAGTCATTAATTGTCATTCTATCATGTTTCAAAATAGACTCCTAAACAATAGCCTGAGTCATTTGAACCATTCTATTTCATTCCCTTTCATCCCTCCACTCACATCCAAACATGCCCTTAGACCCCAAAGTTCAAAGCATGAAACAACCTGGAGCCAATTAAGGATGCTCTTTCGAATCTTTGTGATATCACTTTCTTTCCCATGAATTAAGGTGGTCTGTCTGCAGAACATCTACTACAGCCCAGCCTTGGAAACATAACTAAAATCTCCTATGTAATGTCATTCTTTTTAATCTTTCAGACTAGCTATATATGAAGTCTTTTTTATTTTAGTTTATTATGGTAGACCTATAGCTTTATATTTAAAAAATATACGCCTTTGAATCGAAGAGATTCTCTATACACTAGAAAGTCCTCATTTTCCATTTTAGTAGATTATAACTTTACATTTAAAGCACAAAACCTATCTCCATTTGTTTAAACTTCTTTTCTAAAGTGCTGTCTCGTTACCTAATTCTATTTTATTCTAACCACGCACAAGCCGACGCTATATAAAAACCTCCATGTCCCTGAATATGAAAAACGTGAAGAAATTATGGGCAGACATGCTTAAAAGCTTTATATTGACGGACAAGATGAGTATATATACTTGTATGTTCATGCATATCTTTTGTTATTTTTTTCTCTCCATTATGTTAAAAGATTTAAAGACAACACCAAATTTGAACCTCACGAGAAAAATAAGACGTTAACTTCTTTGTGAAATAGCTACTTTTGTAGTTTTCTTTTTGTTTTATTATTATTTTGGTCTCAATGGAACCTACACGACCATCGAAGTAACAAACACAATCAAAGGTAGAGTTATAAGGACAATAGGTAACCTTATACGATATTTTTTTACTGAACCTTCACGTACGTTTCTTAGAGCTAAAAGTCCTAAATGCTTTCTAGCTTTAGTTGATTTAGCCCCTCTTCAAGTTCCATGATTTCCAACTTCCATAGAAGGGATGGTACCAAATTCTCATTATCACCAGTTTCACATACAAATTGAAAGTGATATGAAATTGCTCACTTGGTGGTAGTGTATATATCACATGGCATATACTTATGAACCCCAAGCTATATGTCGTAACTAATTAAGTTAAAGAATTAGAGGGTTGAAAGCATAGTAAAACCAGAACGCGCGTCATCAGGACCTGAATGCGGGAAGTATGCACTCTTCACAAAGGCAGCTATTAACTTGTCAGAAAAGAATCTTGAATGCAAGGAGATTTCTGCCACTCCTCAGAACATGATCTCAGGATATCCCTGGTTCTATTTTTCAAATAAGGTGCAGAGTCAGACTGTAGCAACAAGCAAAGTTTTGACACAGCTTTAACATCCAACATTTCTTGAAGCACCGAGATTGTTCCAGAAAATTGACATATCATTGAAAGGATTAGAACTGCTCGGTCGTCAGCCGCTGTAGAGACAGTGAGGATCCTCTTTGCAACCACAGCAATGCTTCCTCTGTGACTCAGAAACTGTGCCCTTCCATCAGCGCAAGAACATAGATGGCACAGGATTCCTAGGATGAGCTCTGTGGTTCTTTTTTCTGGTGATCCCAATTCAAGCTCAATGAGATCAAAAACTGCACCTGATTCAATCATCATCATTCTGTTTCTTCCCCCTGGACAAGCGTCTAACAAAACTTGCAGAGCGGAGTTGATTCCTTGCTGAGTGAGTTTCTCTCTCAAAGCGCCAATTATCCTCTCAAAGAACTTAGGTTTCAACCTTTCCATAACACTAGAGCTAGCATCTTCAAACAATACTTTCAACACACAAAATGCATGAGATTTAACGGAGCTTTGATTATCCATATTGCACCCTAAGACCCAAGTCAACGACTCAATAACCTGTTCATTGTCGGCAAGAATCACCTTCGATTCATCTCGAGGAATCCGTACAAACCTAAGTATATTAAGTGCCTCTAAGAGACCAGAACTTTGTCCATGTTTACCACAGTTCACGATAAACAACAACATGGCCTTAGGCACGCCAGCTTCAGTCATGTACTTCCTATTCCTCTCATTCTCGGCTGCGAACAATTCCAATTGTCTTAGAATTTTAAGCTGTGACTCGGGTCGAGAAATATCTTTCAAGAGTTTCTGAACATGGAACTTATCAAGACAAGGTTTCGGTGTCGGGATTCGGTCGATACCACGGGACGCGTTCTCAGTGCACCAAGCCTGGATCAACCTGCGCAAAGTGTGATTTGGGGTTAAATCGGAATCTGTTGGCAAGGGCTGTTTCGTGACCGGACAAGTCGTGTTCTTGCCGATGAATAGCCAATGTTCGATGCTTTCACGGTCGTAGGTGATGCCTGTGATGGCTGTTACAGGGTCTTTCATGATCTGAAGAGATATTGGACAGACAAAATACTGAGGAACCTCGACGTCATCCATATGATATAGCTAGGATTGAGAACACAACCAAAGTTAGGATAAGATGATTCTGTGTGTAAGCAAACGTTAAAATGAATAAGGACGACTGGATGAGGATGGTAAGCAATGAATATGAGGGAGAGGTTTCGTATTCTAAGTTTCAGTAAATGAATGCGGCTGCTTGTGACATCATTTATCGAGAGGAAGAGAGAACAGGTATTGGTCTTCTCATGTTTGGTCGTATATTCTCACGATGGACCTGTTACAAATAATTCTAAACGAGAGTCTCGGCGGTCAAACAACATTAAATTTTGCCATATCCATCGACTGGTAGAGTAGACATATATATATATATATATACGTATGCCAATACAGACTAGTCGTTACTTATGCACTTACCGTAGAAATATATATGGCCTTTGGATTTTGAACAAACTTACGGATTGAAACTAAATACAAATTAATGCTAATTTGTATGAGCATTAATTGCTTACGTCTTGTACAGGCAATTTATTGATTTCATATGCATCTTTTCTGGCCATACGTATTGTTCTTTAATTTGGATGGGCCTCATCTTGGATTAAAGAAATTCTATCCATCTTGTTGATTTCAATTTCATTTTTATTTTTTATTTAATGAATTTTATTTAATTAAATTTCTACTTTAATTTCTGTTTTATTTTTCTGATAATTTATGACGTGATGACAACAACAATAACATTCAGTAGAAATCTTGTTGAGAGGTGAGGTATGAGCAGGTTCAGTTGTACGGGCCTTATCCCTAACTAGCATAGAGATTATTTCCAAATCCATATTAATAAATAAAAAAATATAAAAATAAAAATAAAAAAGAAAATAATTTATGAATATCATAAAAAGTAATTTCATTTTCATTTTTATAATAATTTGATTTCATTATCAAAATATAAATAACCAAAAATATATTATTATTTTAAAAATTAAATTGAAATATCTAAAATTAATTTCTTAGTAAATAAAAATTTGTCTAAAAATATTAATTTATTTAAACATTACATTTTATCTATTTTAATTAATAAATATTATTTTGATAATATCTTCGTTTATGTAATTATTCACTTTTAACAAAAATAAGTTAATAATTTAATACACTTATACTAAATATTAATTAGCAAAATAATTAGATATTGTAAGTCGTATGTAATGAATTTGTTATCATTAGCAATAAAAGTTTGACTATATTGTTATTAACAATCAATTTCTTTTTTAAAAAAAGAATAACTTCTGTTCTCTCAACTCTGTCTTCCGTCCAGGTCCAAAAAAAGAATAACTTCTGTTCTCTCAACTCTGTCTTCCGTCCAGGTCCAGGGTTGAGAAACATATGGTCATTTATAAACTTTTTAGTAATTTCATGTTTAATTAATGTTGAGTATTCTAACAAAAGTGAAATGATATATAATAAGCTAGGGGGTTTTCGATTTTCTCTCATTATGAAAATTTCTTTTTTGAAATACGAATAAACAAGTCAAAATTCTGTGGTTCAAAAGAGTCGGTTTCGCAAAAGACTTGTTTGTAATTAAGAGGGTAACGCTTTTGCCAAAATCGCCGATGAGATGAATCGGGACCTTATCAATCGCTTGCAGTGAAAGAATATGAATCAGGTCAAAAATTCTTCACATTGCACGCTTTGAAATGTCCATTTAAATGACTTCCATAGAATTACATGTTCCCAAGTTTCTTTTTGATTTGTGACGTGCGGCTTTCATGCTTTTGGTACATCCTCGGAAATTTATTCCATAATTTTTGTTTCTCAGGTGTTTCACAATTCGAGCATGGCACAATACACGACTTTCGCATCATTATGTTCCATACAAGTTTTGCACGCAATTGAAGAGAGATGTAAGATCCAGACAAATATGACTTGTTTGTGTTAATTACCACCTCTAGTTGCCCAAACGGAAAGGGCACTTCCTCATATAGATGAACACATCAGTTTTCTATGTATTAATATATTCCATTAAGACGTTTATGTATTTTTATTTTAGGCTTAAATCATGTAAATTAAAATGAAATGGCAATGGGTTGGGAGGGACGCAGGAGGCCACGACTCGGCACTTAGTGCATGTATAGTAGATGCTTGTTGTGGAGTACTAGTCAATGGATAAGTTTTACCCTAAAGAAGCTGACAATTATTAGTAATTGGATTCATCGTAGGCCCCCATTTGTCAAAGAAGGAGCTTTTCGTTGATCTACGAAGTACGAAAGGTTCTTTGGCTCTCCATGACCGACCATTTCTTACAGTTTGATAATGCCTATTTCGGTATTTCCTCGTCTTTATGACGTCAGTCTCGCTCTCTCTCTCTCTCTCCATGCACCAAATGATGATTGATCATGGAAGAACTACACGTCCTGTGGTATTGTGTCATATAGGAGATATGTATGGTTATATTTATATATGTGTTTATATGTATGCATAGACGTAGTTTGGTGGGGCCCAGTAGTACACCGGGCTTCCTAATTTTTTTTTAAATTATATATATATAGGATGAAGTTATTTAGAAATCAGTAGTATATTGAGCCCCTCAAAATTTTAAAAAATTAAACATTTGGACCCTCCTACCTTAAACTTTTGGCTCTGTCCCTGTATGTATGTAAATGTGCCGAAGATATTCATTTTTATTCACCTAGATTAAATATGATATTCATCAATCTGAATATGTTAGACAACTATTTGCTTTCCAAATTTGATTTTTACAGTTATGAAATAAAGTTTTAAATTGTAAATTGTGAGTTATTATAAATAGAAAATGGAGTCACAATTATTATAAATTGTGGTAATTGAACCAAAAGAAATTGTATATTGTAGATGCAATTTTAGTTGTTCTCCTCAATTTAATATCCTGTTATGTTGTTATGAACAATCTATAAAATTTAAATTAATATTCATATTGAGGGCCAAATAGACCCAAAAGCATGTTTTTTCTTCTACGATATAGAATTCTTTTGAAGAGCTAATTGCTAAAAGATGGATAGCTTAACTACTTGCAAGTTTTATGCCTAGGCTTCGTTTTTCCTGACGAGGCAACCAATGGCATTACATATTAGCCATCAGTACCTAATTGCAATTGTTGCACTAAACCGCACAAATTGAACCCAAGGTAGCTGTTTGTTAAGGTATATAGTATATGTTTTTATTTAGTTTTGCATTTTATTTATTAATTGAACATATATTAATTAGACTTGGATTAAAAAAGATAAAGTTGTTACATTTATAGTTGCAAAAGAATCCTACACTAAATTAAAGTCTATCATCTGAGAAATTGTGGCATATTATGTTTGTAATTGTCAAGCGTACTGCTGGATTTTGCGTAGAGTGAAAAAGGGTTTGTGTGTGAAATTTGGGTCCTTATCATGTGTATCTTGAGTATGTCAATTGACGACGATTATCGAGCTCTTTGATATGTGCATTAATTGTGTTTTTCTGTTGAAATTGCTGAAGTGATTTTGTGGGTTTTTGGTTTTTGATGAGATACAACTGGGTCTTAATTTGAGTGAGCATTGTAAGTGGCTTGTGCAGTGTGTAGATTGATGGGTTATTACTGAAGGTGTGGATGTGCTATACGATGGTGTTAAAAGCTGGATGTAAGTTGTTTTGTTATGTGTTTGTAGGTGGTGTCCTTCTTGCTTGATTGATGAAAATTAAGTGGTGCAGCACGTGTTTTCATAGTGGGAGATTCACTGCTCTATTTTGATCGTATGAGAATTGCTAATGCTGGACTATTATCCTAGTAGAGCGGCTCACAGTTGGACTGACTTTATGTGAACAACTTTCAGATCTCTTGTTGAGGAGCAAAACCCATAGGAAAGTTGTTCCATTTCAATCTAAAGTGTGTTCAGATTTTTCTATAAAATTTTCATATACTTAGGTCTTTTATTTATTGTCTTTCAATTAATAGATTATTGAGATAAATTCTTTGTTGAGGTTAATATAAGTCGGTCGTGTTATTGAGTGTGAAAATCTTTCACGGGAACTAAGATTGAGAGATAGTTTCAAGGATTGAGTGAGTCGACTTTGAAAGCTCTTATGTAAATCTATTGAAATTTTGTGAAAGTGATTAAGCTAATCTGTGTGAGGGCTCCACAGACGTAGACAATATGTATCGAACTGCGTTAATAAATCTCAGTTTTGTTTATCTTTGGTGCTTTTAATTTTTCTGATTTTTGTGTTTGTCAGAAATGAATCGAAAAGTTTGCAAAACAATCACCACTTCAATTTTTTTCAATTGATATCAAAGCAAGGTCACCAAATTAGGACTTGGTACAACAAGTTGGTGCAGATTTAAGTTTCACAAACATGGCTACAAGAGAGGGTGCAGTGATCACTAGGCCACTATTGTTGGACGGCTCTAAATATTCTGCATGGAAATCACAGATGAGAGTCTTTATCTAGGCTCAAGGTATAAAAGCTAGGCATTCAGTAGTACATGGGTGAACGCATTCGATGATTATTGACAATAAAGGTGAGGCAATTTTAAAAGATCCATCTGAATGGAAAAAAGTCGAAGAAGAGAGGGCACTTGGAAACTCACAAGCAATGCATGCAATTTTTAGTGCTGTTGATGAAGGATACTTCTTAATGATATCGGCTAGTGAGTCGGCTAAAGAAGCATAGGATACTTTGCAGACTATTCATGAAGGGTACGAATCTGTGATAACTTCGGAATTTCAAAAGTTAGTTGTAAGGTTTGAAGAATTAAAGATGAATGAAAATGAGACTATTAGGGATTTTCATGAAAGATTGCGTGATATAGCTAATCAGGCACATCAACTCAGGAAGAAATATTCTAATATAAAACTAGTGAAGTAGACGCTGAGATCACTACCTTCGAGATTTATTTCGAAAATTGTAGCAATAAAGGAGGCCCACTACGTCAATGATCTGTAATTGGAAAATGTAATTTGAATTCTTACAAATTTTGAAATGAATCTATTAAGGAGTAAACAAGAAAGAAGCAAAGGATTGATACTACAAGCTGAAACTGGCAAATGTGTGAATGATGTAGAAGATGAGTCCGACGAGAATGAAGATCTAGTTTTATTAACACTAAATTTCAATAAGTGGCTAAATAAAGTGAAAAAGATAGACCCGCGTTTAGGCAAAACGGTGGGAGCTCATCAAACAACAACTTCAACCAACAAGCCATAACTCAGAAGGGTGAAACAAAGATGAGGAGAATTCAATGCTATGAGTGTCAGGGCTTTGGAAATGTGCAAGAAGAATGTGCTAATACCTTGAAGAAGACAAAAGAGAGATCTTTTACTAATACTTGGTGTTGGAACCCGATCTCGAAACCGGATCCCAACCAGAAAAGCGGAAACTAAAGTTAACGAAGGAGCAAAGACAAAGCGAAACGTAAGAAATTAAACGGAAACGAACATACATATTGAAGACAAAGTACGTAGCATATGAGAATCGAAGGCGAAAGAATTGAATCCGAAGTGAATAATAAGCAAACATAAGCTGAACGAATGGAAGGAAATACATATCGAAGTGTAAATCGAAATGAAAGTACGAAACACAATTGAAATCAAAGAAGCGGATCACAAAGCGAAACGAAAACGCGAAAGACGAAAAACGAACCAAACGAGTTGTCCGACATCCGAGAACAATTATCTTAGGAAAGAGTCGAAGTGCGTTGGAAACCTTAGACTCAACCCATCCGCAAAACTAGTATAAATTTTTTTTTCAATCTTTCTTTCTCATTTCTTTCA
>JANZLX010000005.1:506723-526721 GCA_025531955.1 Erythroxylum orinocense | reverse complement strand
CTGAGTTCTTCAATTTGAGAGCCACACGAGCCCTGTCAATGGGTTTCAGGACTGTGTTGTTCTCATACTCTGGTAGGCTCTCTAGAGTTGTGTTTGTGACTGGGATGCCAAACACACCGTCTCCCATGTCCTAAATTTCTAGAGCTAGGGCTAGAAATTTTGTAAATAAATTAACTCTTTTTTCTTCTGCTTCCTTTTGTTTCTGTGTTTTTGCATTACATTGCCTATGTCACCATATGTATATATACAAGCCTATGTGCTAGCCTATGCCTTAACTTTTTTAAACTAGTAATACTGTACCATCATTTTCAGAAGCATCCTTTCTATAGGACCACCGTCAACAGTATTATTACAATTTTCAAATTTTCAGTAGCCTCTTTTCTATAGGACCACCGTTAACATTATTATTAGTTTGAAAATTGTGCTTCAGGAGCGTCCTTTCCACATGACAACCGTTAACAGTATTATTAGTTTGAAAATTATGCTTCAATAGCGTCCTATAGAGATAGGACCACTGTTAATAATACTATTGTTTGAAAATTGTGCTTTAGGACTACTGTTAACAGTATTACACTATTACTAGTTTGAACGCCATGTTGCAGTACGTCAGGCAGAAAAATAGACCTGTTTCACGCTACTTCGCCAAATGGCTCAAGGACACCGGCTTGTCTTTCGGAGCACTCGTCAGAAGGTAATATACATCTAACACATCTCTTGATGAGAACTATACGTATAAATAATTGATCTCTTGACAGCTATATATCTCTCAGTTCATCATGTTGATAATGTGGATGATAAAAATAATACTCAAATTAGCTAATCCATTGCTGCTCACTTGTAATTGACTGTTCAAATTAATGGTTGAAGGTATCATAACCAACTTAACTTTCGAGGGCCGTTTAGGAACCTGGAAGATGCACAAAAGCTCTAAGTAATTATTGACTATTCATCAACTTCTCTATTTCTTTTTTTTAACCAAATTAAAAAGTTTAAAAAGAAAATATTAACCTTCGTTAAATATTTTACATGAATGAATGTATGGATATAGGTGTACAATAGTATCATCAGGGCATCCGGGAGGGGAAGAATTACAGTGAATCAGGTATCAAAGGCTCTAGGGGCAACAGGAATGGCCGTACTTACCTTCCTAGCGGGCATAGCGGCGAATCCAGATCTCCTGTCCAATATTATGGTGTTTTATTGTGTCCAATAAATCTCAGCCATTTATTTATGTGGGTCCCGCATGAAACCTGCGTGGGACCCGCAAAAAAAATGACTGAGATTTCATGAAACAAAATAAGACAGAGTAAAACTGGACAGAGGATCTAGATTCCATAGCGGTGTGGGACGTCTTTACATCTAACAACAAGCTGCAAACAGCAACAAAAAATGCTGCTCAGGTTTATTGAATTGAGTTGTCTTGAGCAGCCTGAAGTGTTGAAATTAGTGGTGGAGTTAGCAATGACAATGAAGATAAGGAAAAAGAAGAAGCTAAAGAAAAGGTCAAAAGAGCTCAAGTGCAGGTGGAAATTGGAGTTGATGATTCTAAGCATAATTCGAAGGTGTATAGATCAAACCAATGAAGTCAAAGATCAAATGAATGAGGCACAAGGCAGAGAAGAGAATGGGAAAATAAAAGATGCAGATGCAAGCTCATCAGTTGCACAACAGAAGTTGAGGATTGCAGTTAGTTACTTGGAGGGAGAAGTAACCAGAAGTACAGAGTTGAAAAAAAACCAGAAGGAGTTTGAAGCAAATTTCAAGAAGTTTAATTAACAAAATCAAGTTTAGTGCTAATCAAAATGCATGAAACTGAAGTATTGTAATCCCACAACTGACAATCGAATTTGCATGTCTGTCTTTTGGAGTTGAATAATCAAGTAGCCGCTGAAGAATTGATACTATTCATGTTATACAAGTTTATGTTTTTAACAATGTTGGTTTTAAATTGGTAACGAAAGAGAGTCACCAATTTAAGCGAGATTGAGTCCATTTACTGGTGAATGATATTACACCCACGCAACACAAGGTGAAGATCATGGAACTAGAGATGCTGAGCTAGAAACTGGTGTTGGGAAAAGACTATACACATAGAGAAAGGCAAGAAGAAGAATCTTTTTCTACAAATTTTGAATCAATGAGGGTTAGTGGTGACTACAACCCTTATTCAATGAATATTTATGGAATGCCATCAAGTGATAACTCATGGATACACTTTCATCAGAAAATCATGGACTATGAGTAATAGCTATTTGTTTTGATGTTTCATGTGTGCTGAAATTTTATGGAACTTACACAAATATGTATTGATATGTACAATTATGACGTATATGCACGCTATAATCACTTAGAATTTATTTCTATAAGTTAGCATTTGATTCTTATAAAGTATAGGATTGATTAGCTAATATCACTTTGCTGGAATTTATTTTTAAGCATTAAATTATGTGTAAGAGCATGTGTATAATAGTTGATTTATTGAATACTTTTTTATATGGTACTGAAAATTCATAATGCATTAAATTTAGTTATAAGTATGATGGATATTTTGTTGCCATTTCTCCAAGTAAATGCTTGCTAGAATGTATAGATCTATGCAAGTATGAAGAATTAATGTGAATGCGTTCATATTTATTTGATTTTTTAATTTGTAAGTCAAGCTTGGCCCTCGTTTAAATTATTCCTATTTTCTTTTCTCAAGAAAATTATTTTGGAAAAAGAAAACTCAACACCAAATTAAACTGTTCAACAATTGTACAAGGCAATACGTCATTACAGTCCAGATCAACACAACACATAAAGGTGGCAGAGGGAACATCTGTTACCAAACAAGCGCCGACATTATTATTACATTATTAATACTAATTTCAGACACCACATACTTAAATAAGCTGTCTTATAGCCCTTGTTGTAAATCAGGCGCCCTCAAGCGTCAGGATTGCCGTAAAGATGGGGAAACTGTGTTTCCCAATTGAAGCAGACAACGAGGTTCCTTTCCAGTGGTCGACATTGTTATCGTCCGAATAATAAACATCAGCTTTCTGCATTTGTCCCAGTATGTGAGACCAATAGCCCTTTGAAAAGTGATCTTTCTCACGGACCTCGTTGAATGCCTGGACAAGTTTTTTTCATGCATCAAAAAATTAATTTGTTCAATACATATATATGAACCCGTTTAACTGAAATCATATCAATGATACATTTTTTCTTCCTCCCAATATCATGCATGCATGTATTTGAATGATCATGTAACTGTAAATAAATGAATGATGATCAGCATAGGAAAAATGATCAATCTAAAATACTACTGCTCACACTGGTGGAAAAATCCTTGTCTGCCGCCCAAGGGTTGTTCCAAGCCACCAACCAATCACAATCAGCCGCGTCTGCGTCCTTGCCATGATACGCCACAGCCCCGATTGACTGAGTGGAGGCCTTCCCTTTGACGTGCAGAAAGGCACCCCACTGTCCGTTTGCAATCTGAATCGGGTATGGAGAAGATCCGATATGTCCTTCCCTGTCCTTTTTGAGGGAATATTTCAGGGTGTCACCGGTAGCATTGTAAACGATGCAGAGTGTTCCCACATCGTAACCACAAGTTTCTTTTAGATCCAGTAAGTACTTGAGAGCTCTTTCATTCTTTCCATCTGAGTTCTTCAATTTGAGAGCCACACGAGCCCTGTCAATGGGTTTCAGGACTGTGTTGTTCTCATACTCTGGTAGGTTCTCTAGAGTTGTGTTTGTGACTGGGATGCCAAACACACCGTCTCCCATGTCCTAAATTTCTAGAGCTAGGGCTATAAATTTTGTAAATAAATTAACTCTTTTTTCTTCTGCGTCTTTTTGTTTCTGTGTTTCTGCATCACATTGCCTATGTCACCACCATATGTACATACAGAAGCCTATGTGCTAACCTATGCCATCATTTTCAGAAGCATCCTTTCTATAGGACCACCGTCAACAGTATTATTACAATTTTCAAATTTTGTAGTAGCGTCCTTTCTATAGGATCACCATTAACATTATTATTAGTTTGAAAATTGTGCTTCAGTAGCATCCTTTCTGCAGAACCACCGTCAACAATATTATTAGTTTGAAAATTATGCTTGAGTAGCATCTTTTCTATAGGGCCACCGTCAACAGTATTATTTGTTTGAAAATTGTTACTTTACATATATACCATTTCTTTATTTTTCCGTAAATCTATCGAAAACAATTTCTTCATTAATTAGGGTAAAGTTGCGAACACCTCGTCGTCTCAAACATTAGCAATTTGTTGTTGTTGTAAATCTTAGAGCCCAATGATATTCAAATCTGTAAACTTAAATTTGGGATTAAATCTAATAAATCGAATTTAATTAATTAATTAATTACAAATAAAAACAATAAACTGATGTGGCAAATTCAGTGAAGAACGTAAAGAGATTTTCTTTCTTCAATATAGACCACAACAAGATCACAGACTTTCTGCCGCCGCGCTCTCTCATGATAAGGTCGATACTTTCACATCCGTCAGATGGATACGATCTTCAATCCAACGGTCGACATCTGTCCGCATGGATAAGGCTTCGAATTTGCATTAAAGCTCCACTCTTTAACGACATAATTCACCAGTTCTTCCATATTCCACTCTCTCCGTCGCACTCCGATCACGACAATCGCCATGGCCACCTCCGCTGCAACATCCTCTTTCATGGGCACGCGCCTGCCTGACTTGTATCCAAGCTCCGGTAGGGTTCAGGCCAGGTTCGGTTTTGGTGGCAAAAAACCAGCACCCAAGAAGTCGTTTAAGCCAACTTCGGACCGACCCTTGTGGTTCCCTGGAGCCAAAGCACCGGAGTGGCTCGACGGTAGCTTGGTCGGTGATTATGGATTCGACCCATTTGGTTTGGGGAAACCAGCTGAGTACTTGCAGTACGAGCTAGACTCCTTGGACCAGAACTTGGCCAAGAACTCGGCCGGCGACATTATCGGGACACGAACTGAGTCCTTCGACGTGAAGTCAACTCCGTTCCAGCCTTACAGTGAGGTGTTTGGGTTGCAGAGGTTTAGGGAATGTGAACTCATTCATGGAAGGTGGGCGATGTTAGCCACTCTTGGTGCTCTCACCGTCGAGTGGCTCACGGGAGTAACCTGGCAAGACGCCGGAAAGGTAAGCAAGTTAACAATTTCTTGAAGTTCTAAAGTTATGAAACATCGAGATGATCTACAACATTTCGGGTGTTGCAGGTAGAGCTAGTTGAAGGGTCGTCGTACCTTGGCCAACCTCTGCCATTCTCGATCACGACATTGATATGGATCGAGGTTTTGGTGATTGGATACATTGAGTTTCAAAGAAACGCAGAGCTTGACCCAGAAAAGCGGTTGTATCCTGGAGGAAAGTTCTTTGATCCACTTGGGTTGGCCTCTGATCCAGAGAAGAAGGCAACTCTTCAACTGGCAGAGATCAAGCATGCTCGACTTGCCATGGTTGCATTTCTTGGCTTCGCAGTTCAAGCTGCTGTTACTGGGAAAGGTCCTCTCAACAACTGGGCTACTCACTTGAGCGATCCTCTTCACACCACCATTATTGACGCCTTCAGCTCTTAAGTATAGGCGTTGAGTTGTGTTTTTTCATGGGATATGTTACTATCTTATGCCCCTTCTTTGTCTTGTAAAAAGATTTCTGACAATCAAGAAGCCTTTCTTCTTCACTCTTATGTCTTATCAGACTAATTCGAGTTCTTCAGCCTTTCAGTGCTCCGTTTGGTCTGTGGTGATTAATAGAATAAAATAAAATTTAATATTATTTTATCAGGTTATTTTATAATGAATTAAAATATAATAAGATTTTCATTTTTTTAATATTAAAAATTTAAGAAGCGTGAAATTATAAGATAAATATCACAATTTTATATTTAAAAAAGTAAAAAAAAAATATTAATTAATTCTTAATTAATTAATTTTATCCTTTATTGTGATATCAAATTGCAAGTACTATCAGTTTGAACTTGGTTTAGCTTCACATGTCATCATGACCTATCTGCTCTCTGCTGTTCTATAATCAGTAACAGTGACGATAGAGGTCGAAACAGCTTTCTGCAATTCTATACTAAAGATCCAAAACCATGAAAAATAGCAAAAAGTTTTAGAGCACAACACTTAGGACGCAAGAAAACAGCAGTCCTAGATGCAGCATAAGGGAAGTAAATTTGGTTGGTTAGGGTCAAACCTAAAAAACGACTTTAACTACAAAGTAACTAAGCTACTGCACTATATATATGCTTAGAAGGCGTACACTTTTGCCTCCAAATCAAGTTTGGTCATTGCATTACTGGTCTTTTATCTCTTCCTTTCTCTTTGGAAGAGCTCCTGGTGGTATGGTCACTTCCTATCTTCTCTTCCTCGCTCATTCCTCACTTTCTTTAGTTACAAGCAGTGCATTGATCTTTGATTCTTGAAGTTTCAACCTTTATTCCCAAGTTATCTCGATTTCCTTTCTGGGTTTTCTTTTGTTGTTCATGAAAAGAAGGTTAGAAGTATGGGGAGGATTTTTAAGGTCAGGCTTAGTGGTCGAGAAATCTTTCGTTGCAAGAACTGCAGAACCAGACTTGCTAGTGCCGATAATATCATTTCAACGGTTTGTTTTTGTTTCTTGTTTGCTGAAATACTTTAGGATTTTGATTGGTTTTCAGAATCTTGGACCTTCTTTAGGTTGTTAAGCTTTAAGATCCTTCATTGCAATTTATGAACTCAGTTTCTGACTTCTGATTTTTCAAAATCAAAGATTTCTGATCTTCTGTTTTGTTGTTTTCGTTTCAGGATTTTCACTTGAGGGACGGAAATTCTTATCGTTTTGCTCGAATGTAAGTTGGCCTTGAAGTTTTTACTCATTATGAGTTAGATACAACATCAGAATCTTTTGTATATGTATGAACTTCATGTCAGACATACCTGTTTCCATATCTGGTGTTCAATTTATGCATATCAGGTCTTAATAGCTATTTGATGTAGAAATTCTTATACAAGTACTTCAATTTTTACTGCATGCCAAGAAACTTTGTTGTGGAAGGAAAATGGAATTGTAATATTTTTTGATTGATTAGAATGGTTGGTTAAGAGTGAAGAGACTTTTAAGGCCGATAAGCGCTGCTTGAATCAAATCCGACACTTGAATCAAATCCGTCACTTGACTTTGAATCGTTAACTCATTAGGATCCTACTTAACCTGACAGAGCTGATCACTACATCTAAATTCATAACATGTTCATGTGCATTGGAATATGGATATGAACAATCATAAGCACTTGGGAGTTATAGTGATGTATCTGACATTTACATTTCACGGTTGATGATCATAGTGTGAATGTCTCACTTGGGGAGCCGCAAATTCGAATCGTGGATTCAAGAAGATACATGGCTGAGGAGACATTCTGTATTAAGTGTGGCTCTTTCTTGGGATTGAAATATTTAAGACCTATATATTTTTTTTCACTGGTTTAGTTCCGCAATTAAGGCTTCAAGTTCCTACTGATATATTTGATCACACATGTTCTTTTATGATTCAAGACATAATTTACAGTACTTCCTTTGAGACATCTAATGTATTTTCAACGTTGGTTTATCAGAAACAAGCTTCTCAGAGAGGACAGAACTTTAAGAAGGGAACATTTGTCATTGACGGGTTCATGTTCATCTCAGTCTGAAATTTTTTCAAATTTTATGTTATTGTTATGAAGCTGAGTTCAGGTTGTTTTTAGCAGGTCTAAGCTGTCTGGTCCTGAGCATGTTGAGCAAGATGAGAGTGAATCTGAGAATGATTGATTTGTATATAATCTGCAAGTTTTCAACTGTAAATCAACAATATTAAAGACATCACTAGACCTTTTGTTGATTGATCTTCAGGTGAAAGTCTGCAGAAAAACTCTTTTTCTTATATAGAATAAACTGTAATTGCATTCCTATCACCTGAAACTCAAATTGACCATGTTCAAGTTGGGTCAAGAAGTCTACTTAACTCAAATTAAATAGTTCAAATTTATATGATATCACTAAAATAATTAACCTACTAAAATAATACCGTTTTAATTCAAAACAAGATTAAATTAGACTTGAATGGTTAAGTTAAAAAGAAATGAACGTTTGACTTCTTATCATGCTTACGATGGTTAAAAGTACAATTTGAACCTAAACGTTTACAATAGAATATAACTTGAATTTTAACATTTTGAAATGTTCAAACTGAACCTTAAAATTTTCAAAACGTTCAAAACAATCTTAATTGAGTGAAAATTTTAATAAAATTAATTCTCATGAGTAAAATATCATTTTATCGTATATTTTGAAAATAGAAAGTGGACTCCGCTATCACGTGACAGTAAGAACTACAATTATATATTTCATTTTTTAATAATATCATGTCAGTATTAACGTAATATTTTACTAATAAATAAATTTCGTTAAATTTTTCATCTATTTAGGATCGGTTTTGAATGTTTTGAAAACATTAAGATTGAATTTGATCGCTTTAATCTTTATTTTCCTATGTATTATATGAAAATACTTAACTTTGAGGCCAACTTCAACTTGTTTTCGAAAATTCGTAAAAACCAAGTTCAAATTAATTAAAATGAACCCCTGGCTAAGACAAAAAAACCGAGGAAGCAAGAAAACAGCAGTGGAAATCAAGTTTGGCTAGTTAGCCTCAAACCGAAAAAACGACTTTAACCACCAAGTTGCTAACTAACCAACTGCATATTTACATAGTTTCCTCTAAATCGAGTTTGCTCAGAGCATTACTGATCTATCTGTTCCTTTCTCTTTGGAAGAGCTCCTGGTCGTACGATCTCTCTCTCTCTCTCTCTCTCTCTGCATAACTTTTGGTTTCTGATTATTAAAGTTTCAATCTTTATTCTAAATTTTCTTGTGATTTCCTTTCTGGGTTTTCTTTGATGTTCATGGATCGAAGGTTTTTCCTTGTTGACTTTGAACAGAAATAGAGAAAAAGGAGAGTTATGGAGTTGGTTAATGGTGGTCTAAACATCTTTTTTGATGGTGGTCATAACATCTTTTGCTGCAGGAGCTGCAGAACCAGACTTACACTTGACACTCATATCATCGCTACGGTTTGTTCCGTGTTTTCTTCAAGAAGTTGAGTCTTTGAAATAGGAATCAACCGTAAAAAGAAGAGAAAGTTGGGTTCTGTTTGGAATCTTGGACTTTCTTCTTTGGTTCTGGCTTCTGGTTCTCAAGATCTTGGAACCTATAAGGAGTTTTTGATCTTTTGTTTCTGTTTCTGTTTCTGTTTCAGACTTTCCGCTGCAGCAATGGGGAAGCTTATCTTTTCAAGCAAGTGTGAGTTTTCCTAAATTTTTCGTACTAATTTCAAGTTAGATACATCTTCAGAGACTTTTATATGAACAGACAAGCAATCTGATGGAGAAAATCTGATATTGAACTTCTTATAGAAGACCAAAGTTGCATTCCAGGCACTTGATATATTCTCAGAAGTGCTTAGCTTTCTGCCAAGCATGTGCTTTCAGGAAGGCAAATGGAAATTACATCTAAATTCATTCGAGTTATTGGCATTTAGTTCGGTTAAACCCGACCCAAATCTCAAAAAAGCTTGATTGATATGCGGACATTCGAGTTTAATTGCACTTTAAACTGAACTCAAGTTTTATAAAATTTGATCCGACTCGAGTCGTCATCATCAATGGTTGATATTCATATTCTGTCACATAATCATAACTTTATGAAGGATCAACAGTGTTAATGTTGCATATGGGGAGCCGAAATTGCAAAATATGGTGACAGGAACCTACATTGTTGAGGATATATTCTGTCTCGAGTGTAGCTTGCTCTTGGGATGGAAATATGTAAGAACTGTACTTACGTTTCAAGTTCAGACTGACATAATAATCTCTGATTCAGGATTCTCCTAATCTGGAATTAGAATTACTGCCTTGTGACTTCTAATGTAGTTTCAATGTTGGGTGTTCCAGGTCTATGCTATCAGGAGAAGCCAGAAGATTAAGGAAAGATTGTTCGTCATTGACAGGTTCATCTGAGTCTGTGATTGGTTTTCCAAATTTATGTTATAGTTATGAGGCTGAGTTCGAGTTTTGAGCAGGTCGATGATATCGGAACCGGATGCTGAGGAAGCTGATACTACTAACTCTGAGAGTGATTGATCATTTATATTCTGCAAGTTTTCTAGTTGTTTCAACTGTAAATCCTCTGACTCCTTTAGAAAATCAACAATTTTTCTAACTGAAGTCATTATTTGGATCGATTTTAAAAGACATTAGCAAACCTCATTTTTGTTGATTCACATGATAAGGTGAAAGTCTGTGCAGAAAGCTCTTTCCTGTCATCTACTTATGAACTCAGTCCGGCCTGACCCGACCTATTGTCAAGACTGAGTTTCTATTATTTTGTGAAAATTGAATAGTCATAGATGAGCCGAGATATATTATCTAGGATCTATTGGCTAAAAAAGAGCAGTACAGAAACAAAATAAAAGAAATAAACAGAGAAAGTAGAGCAAATTTTAAACTGAACTTCAAGTGAACATTTCTTTTATTTCAACACTTAATTGCTATTTTTACAGCAACATCAATTACCCATGTATATATAGGCATATAACTTCAACAATTGAAACATAAATATCGGTCTATAAAAATTGATTATTAGCATTATATTTGACTACCATAAAATAAAGAATTTGACCACAAGATTTGGTCAATAACAGATCCAAGTTTCACCTAGGACCATTCCTTAACAACCTTTGAATTATTCCTCAACACTTCCCTTGATTCATAGTCACACACACCCAACAAAGCTCTAAAATAGCAGAACCTTTCTCTTGACAAAGTCTTTGTTAGAACATCAGCTAGCTGCTTTTGTGTATTGCAATATTCCAATGAGATTTGTTCCTTTGCTATCAGATCACGAATGAAATGAAAACAAATTTCAATATGTTTCGTTCTGCCATGAAACGTTGGATTCTTTGTCATGGAGATGGTTGCTTTATTGTCACAGAACATCTTTGTTGTTCCCTTTTGTTCATGCTGAAGACCTACTAACATTCTCCTTATCTAAATTGTTTGACAAGCTGCTGAAGTTGCTACAATGTACTATGCTTCTGAGGTTGACAATGTTGTTGTAGCTTACTTCTTTGAACTCCAAGAGATCACTCCTGAACCAAGAGTAAAAACATTTGCAGATACACTTCGTCTATCATCCAATGAACTCGCCCAATCACTATCTGTGTATCCACACAACCTACAATCAAAGACTTTAGAGTACCAAATGTCATACTCCATAGTTCCAGCAATGTAACGCAAGGTTCTTTTTGTTGCTCCATAATGAATTTTTGAAGGTCGTTGCTTATACCTGGAAACAATACCAATATGAAATGCAATATCAGGTCTAGTATGAGTCAAATATATTAAACCTCCAACCAAGCTTCTAAACTTCTTAGCATCTGCCATATCTTCACCATCTTTTTGCTGCAATTTTTCATTAATATTCATAGGTGCAGTTGTAGGCTTACAATTAAGCAAGTCCCTAACATATTTCCTTTGTGAGAGAAAAATACCATCTGTAGCTTGATAAACTTCAAGACCAAGAAAATAACGCAACAGTCCCATATCCGAATCTCGAATTCATTTATCATTTGAGATTGAAACTCATTCACAAGAGAAGTAGAAGAACTAGTGTAAATGATATTATCAACGTAAAGGCAAACAATGATGAAATCTTTTTCACCTTATTCCTTTTTCACATATAAAGTTGGCTCATTTTTACTTCTCATGCACCCATTTTTTTTAATGTCCATCAATCCTGTTGTATATAGCTCGTGGAGCTTGCTTCAAACCATACAACGCCTTTCTCAACTTATACACCTTTGTATCGCTGCCTTCCTTTATGAAACCTTTAGGTTATGCTACATATACCTCCTCTTGTAAATCTCCATTAAGAAATGTTGACTTGACATCAAATTGATAAACTAATCACTGTAATTATGCAGCTAATGCTAAAACAAACCTTATGGTTTCAAATTGAGCCACCGGAGAGAAAGTTTCTTCAAAATCAATACCATATTTCTACGCATAACCTTTTGCCACGAGACGAGCTTTGTGCTTTTGTATGCTTCCATCTGTAGCAAACTTAGTCTTAAACACCCACTTCAATCCAATTGCATTTTTGTCTTCTGGTAAGTCCATCATCTCCTATGTTCCATTTTTCTCAATCGATTTCATCTCCTCTACCATGACTTTCTGCCATTCTTCATTTTTTACTGCTTCTTCGTAATAAAATGGATCTGCAATAACAAGAGCAAATTGATAGGGATATATGTCATTAGTATATTTGGGATTTGGCATTTTGGCTCTTGTTGATCTTCTCAATGGAATTGGCTCTGCTAAAAATTCTTCAAGAACTAAAGATGAGGAGATGCTATTTGTTGTCGAAGTTCACGAATTTTCTGACTCCAATGGCAAGCTAACAGAGGAATTTGCTGGAAGTTGCTATTCTCTTCCATCTAGAGAAACTTCAATGAGGTCACTAATTACTTGTTGCACCTGCTTTTCACTTGAATTCCATCTTACATTTTCATTAAATATCACATCCCGTCTGATTAAAATCTTGCCACTAAGAGGGTTATAAACTCTATATGCTTTAGATTGAGTACAATAACTGATAAAAATGTTGTTTTCAAATTTTTCATCAATCTTTTGACGAGCTTGAGAATTTACCAAAGCATAAGAGACACATCTAAAGACTCATAAGTGACTTATATTTGATCTCCTTTCATACCAAGCTTCGTACATAGTCTTGTTTATGACAGCCCTCATTGGGGAGAGAATTAACAAATAAATAGATGTTGCTACAGCTTCAGCCCAAAATTGATTTGAAAGCCCCTATACTTATAACATGCTTCTAGTCATTTCTACAACGGTTCGATTCTTCCGCTCAGCGACACCATTTGGTCTAGAGTGTAGGGAGTTGTTAACTCGCTTCGAATGCCATTTTGTTCACAAAATTGATTAAATTCTTTGGATACAAATTCTCCACCTCTATCTGTGCGAAGAACTTTGATATGATAGTCACTTTGTTTTTTCACCATAGTTTTAAACTATTGGAACTTCGCAAAAGCTTCCGACTTGTTTTCCAAAAAATACACTCAACTAATACAACTATAATCATCAGTAAACAACAAGAAATAAAGACTCCCACCCAATGACTTGGTTTGCATTGGTCCACATAAATCAGTATGAATTAATTCTAAATAGTTAGAAGCTCTCCATACATGTCCAATAGGAAAAGACTTCCTAATTTGTTTCCCGAAAATGCACCTCTAACAATAGAGCAAACTTTAGGTAGTCCAAGGACCATACCTTTATCACTTGAAAATTTCAAGCCTTTAATATTGATGTGCTCGTACCTTAGATGTCATAGCTTTGAGTCGTCCTTTGCGCTTGCGACAAGAGCAAAACTCTCAATGAGAGAAACATCTAACGGGAACATCTTGTTTGGGGTTATACTGATATTCATTGTTCTGCCTTATTTCTTATTTTTAATGACACAAGCATCATCATCAAATAAAACAAAGTATCCACTAGCCATTAATTGCCCAACACTCAACAGATTATAGCTTAAATCATGTACAAAATAAACATCGTGCATAAGTTTTATCTTAACATTAGTAGTATCAATTCTCATTGTGCCTTTTCCTTCCACCTGCATATCTTTTTTATTGCCAAGCTGCAGCCTTGTCTTTTTCGATTCATCAAGCTCTTGGAATAAAGATTTGGTTCCTATCATATGATTTGACCAACCACTGTCGACAAACTACAAATTGCTTGGTTTGTGATTAGCATCAGTACAAGCCATAAAAAGCCTGTTGTCCTCCTCAGTAGTATTTGTTACAAATTTCATTTTTTGATCTTTATACCAACAATCATCTTGTACATGCCCAAATTTGTTACAAATAGAGTATCTTTTTGGTGTAAAGTTAGTCTGATTTTTGTACCAACAATTCGCTTGCATATGCCTATATCTGTTGCAATGATAGCATTGGATGGTAGCTTTTGTGTTTCCTTGCTCGTTGAACTGTCTTTGCCCTTCGTTTCTACCTCTACCTCTGTTGGAACCCCGACCACGGCCTTGAAATCCTCCTCTTCTTTAACCTCTATAATCATTTGTCTCCTTCACTTGAAATGCTTTTTCCACATTCCTTTCAAGCGATCGATTGATCTGTGACTCATGGGCTTGAAGCAACCCCATTAATTCATCAACTTAAAGAATCGACAAATCTTTTGCTTCCTCTATAGCGCTACCACATGGTAAAACCTTGGTGTCAAGCTTTGTAAGACTTTCGCAACAATTGTTTCATTAGAGATTTGTTCAACATAAGAGCGCATTTGGCTTACTATTGACAGAAAATCAGCTATTGATTCTTCATTTTTCATAATTAAAGTTTCAAAGTCACGTCTTAGTAATTGCAATTTTAAGACCATTACTCTTGCATCACCTTGAAATTCTTTCTGTAGAATGGTCCAGGCCTCTTTTGTCGTAGTTGTTACTGCGATTCTTAGAAAAATTGTCTCATGAACTGCTTGTTGGAGAATAAACAAGGCTTTAGCATCCCTCTTCTTAATTTCTCTCAACTTATTCTCTGTTTCTTCATCAGGTTCTAATATATCAATATATCCGTATTCTACTAAATCCCATAAATCTTGTGAATTGAGCAGTGTTTTAACTTTGATACTCCACCACTTGTATTTCTTGTCATTGAAGATTGGTAGAAGTGGTTGTGTAGAAGAAAATCTAGTAGCAGAAGAATGATAACGATAACATTATTGATAAGAGATAACAGTGGCTTAATCTTAGGACACAATCACTTGATGGTCAATTATCCCAAATATACTGTTGTAATTATGGATAGATTCTCGCTGATTATATACTGATCTTTAATACCTGTAAGTGTATATAAATTGCATTACCTCAATAATACAAGATGAGACTTTCCATTCTATCCAATCTTTACATGGTATCAGAGCCATTCTTCTTTAACGAGATTTTTTTCCCGATCCATAGCTGATAAAAACCCACCGACTTCTCCTATAATATCTTCAAGAACAAGCCAAACAGTCAACACAACACCTATTGTCTTTAGCATGGGTAACATTCTCCAACCAAACCAACTAGTCTCCTTTAACCCAAGCTCTCAACTTCTACTAAAACTCACGAGAGCTACCAATTATTCCACTTGGCAAGCCCAAGTCAACACCGTATTGCTTGGCTATGATCTTCTTGGCTCCATTTATGGTACCGAATCTTGTCCCTCTCAATTCCTTGACACTGAACAAAATACCATCAATTCCGCTTACAAGCTTTGGATCAAACAAGACAGCTTTGTTAGAAACGTCATAATGACTTCAGTTGATCAAACCGTTGCCCCTTTAATTGCTTATGTCCAAACTTTATATCAAACCTAGGACACTCTTCACATCACATATGCAAACAAATCCCAATCTAGAATCTATAGCCTTTGGTAAATTCTGTCCACCCTTTGCCGTGAAAGTAATCCAGTTGCAGAATACCTTCGTGAGATAAAGAGTATCACTGATGACCTAGCTGCTAGTGGATCTCCAATCAACAATGAAGAGTTGGTTATCAAAGTCTTAACCGATCTTGGTCCCGAATACAAAGAAATTTCGACGGCAATTAGGGCTTGTGATAATCCAATATCATTTGCTGAACTCTATGACAAATTACTAACACATGATATCTTTCTAAAGCATGCTGAGACAAAGAGAGAGACGCTTACAATCATGGCTCAATTCAATCAGAGAGGCAACTTTGGTAACAACAATTGAAATCGTGGTAATTATAATCGCTTCACTCAGGCATCAAATCCTGGCTATTCAAATAAGCAATTTAATGGCAACAAAGGCAATTCAAACTCTCGGCAAAATGGACAAGCTAAGATCCAATGTCAACTATGTGATAAAATTGGCCATATGGCTAAAGTATGTCAGTCCAAGGGGCATAATCATCTTAAAGCCAGGGCCAATTTTGCTGCTAAAAATAATAACACATCAAGTACTTGGGTGGTTGATTCCAGTGCTACGCATCACATAACGGACAACCCAAATAATTTGACCTTTCCATCAGAATTCACAGGCAATGATGATATTATCATCGGTGACGGTAATGGTATCCCTATCATACACATAGGAAACAGACCTCTAAATTCTCAATTCATGCTTAATCAAGTCCTTTGTTCTCCTATGATTCGTCGCCATTTAATTTCATTTAGTAAATTTTGTCGTGAAAATCAAACTTCCATTAAATTTTTTCCTTACTTTTTTTATGTGAAGGATTTACGCACACGAGCAGTACTTCTTTGGGACAAGAGCAAGGGTGATCTTTATGAGTGGCCGATTCCAAGTGACAATAAAGCGTGCTCTACATCCACTCCCATTTCCAACTTTGCCTCAATCAAACTTTCATCCTATCATCTTTGGCACTCTCGTTTAGGTCATCCCCAACCTCGAGTCATAAAAAGTTTTATTTCCAGTTTTAATTTGCCAGTGTCCTCTCATAGTTCCTTTACTTTTTGTAATTCATGTCTATGTAATAAGAGTCATCGACTTCCCTTTGGTGGCAACTCTATTCATAGTCCACCTTATACTCCCCAAATTGTGGGATCTGCTGAGAGAAAACATCGACATATATTAGAAACTGCACTCACTCTTCTTCATTATGCATTAGTTCCTCTACAATTTTGGTCTGTTGCTTGTCAAACAGCTGTGTATCTTATAAATCGATTACCTAGTCCATCCATCAACAATGATTCTCCATTTTTCCAATCTTTATAAAGCAACCTAACCCTCACAAATTATGAGTATTCAGATGTTTGTGCTATCCATGGCTTAAGCCATATACTGACAATAAATTGCAAGCAAAATCACGCTCTTGTGTTTTCCTAGGATACTCATCACCCACCAATAGTTTCGCATACTATGATTTCTCTACAAATAAAGTTTTTATTTCTAGACACGTGGTCTTTATAGAAGATTACTTTCCATTTACTTCTAATTCCACCAACTCAACTAGAATCACGCCACACAATCTGCCAAAATGGGTCAATCCAATTAATTCAATTCCTTCAACTACTCCATCACCACATGTTCGTATTAATGATGATCCCATTCCTACTCCAAAATTTCAGCATGATACTAACTTCAATTTGGGATCTCCCACTCATAAGAGAAAATCATTGTTGACCTCTAAAGAAATTGCTATTGTGGGCCAATCATCACAAGTATGTTCTTCATCTCTACCCTCCATGAATGACTCCAATTCTTCTCCTTCTAAAACACTGTTAACTAGATCAACCAACACACAATCACCCTCACTCGAACGCTTGCAACAACCAATAAAATCTCAACCTAGTAATATCACCTTAATAGTGCAGCCTTCCAGGATTACCACCCGATCATAAAACAACAATCAAAAAAATTCTTTGATTATTTACCTATTGTATCCTCACCAAATATCCCCTTAGCACCCACCACTTATCGTCAAGCAGCCAAATTTACAGAGTGGCGTCAACCCATGACGGAGGAATATGATGCATCAGTTCGAAATAAAACTTGGGATTTGGTTCCACCATCATCAAACCAAAATATCATTGATTACAAATGAATGTTTAGATCTAAATATATAGCTGCTGGTTTTCTTGACAGGCTAAAGGTTAGCTTGTGGCAAAAGGTTTCCTCCGACCTCCGGGCATAGACGTTCACTCAACCTTCATCCCGGTCGTAAAACACATAACAATTAGATTGGTTTTGTCCCTTGCAGTGACCAACAAATGGCCCATGTATCAATTGGACATTAATAATGCCTTCTTGCAAGGAGCATTGGACGAAACTATTTATATGACATAACCATCGGGATTTGTTGATAAAGAATATCCAGACTATGTGTGTTAGCTTCGAAAGTCTATCTACGGTCTCCGCCAAGAACTACAAGCTTGGTATAATGAGCTTCGAAATTTCCTTATTACTTGTGGATTTCAACGAGCACAATCAGACACATCATTATTTCTATTCTTCTTAGCTGAAGTGGTGATGTTTCTACTGGTCTATGTTGATGACATTATATTGACAGGCTCTTATTCGACTCACATCAAGTCATTCATTCAAGTTTTTTCTAGGTGATTCTCACTAAAAGACATGGGTTCACTTCATTACTTCTTGGGCGTTGACGTAATTCCCTGTGTTGATGGTTTGATTCTCACACAACAAAAATATATTTCAGATGTGCTGGACAGATTCTCTATGCTAGAAGCAAATAGCATTGCTGTTAATGGATATTTTGTATTAATTTTTTATATATAATTTGCTAAACTATTGTCCATTTAATGTTTAAATTACACTAATTAAGAATTATTTGTTTTAATTTTAGGAATATATTGAATTTGGACAATGAAAGCAAAAAGTTAAAAATTGGGAGCTCTTTACACCTAACAAAACACGACAATTTAGCTTGGTAAAAAATAATTAAAAAGGTACAAAGCTAGCTAGCTGGCGCTGGAGGAGAGAAGCTTTTAAAAAGCTTAGAAGACTTAGGGAGCTGAAAACGCCGAAGAGAGGAAATAAAAAGCCAAGGAAGCAGTGGTGGTGTAGAAAAGTAAGCGACGTGAGTTTGAATGAGACAAAATGGTTTAACACATGGAGCGAAAACAAAGCAGTGGTGACAACAAATAAAGGAGAGCATGAGATGATGGGCTTTCAATACATAAGAGACAAAGGAATGAAAAAGTTGGCGGTGCTTATGAATGATGTTAGGTGTGAATGAATGAGCTAAAAGACAATGAATACATAGAGACAAAAGGAAAGTGGCGGCAGTATGTGAGCGTGGACATGGAATAGAGTAATCCATCATTCATACTACACTCTCTACACATCATTACATGTTGGTGGCTAATAAACAAAAATCATGTTGAAGCAACGATGTCCAAACTGCTGGTGGAGATAAGGACACGTAGCTGTTGGTGAAGAGAAACAACATTAGCAGCTACTGGAGATTAAATACGTTAGCAGGTGGAGAACACACACGTTGACAGCTAGGAGGAGTAACGAGAGAGCTCTACTCCATCACCCACTGAACATACAGCACCCACGGAACATCACTCACAAACTAAACATACATCACTCACGTTACACCATAAAAAAAGAACCACTCAACACCAACCACACATGTTGCAGATGAAGAAGAAAGCAGGAGGTGGAAGCCAAAAACATTGCAAAATGGTGGAGCAGCCATGTTGAAGGAAAAGAGTGTGACAACTGGTGAGTAAAGTGAGCTGGTGGTGATAATAAAAAATATCATTACAGCTAGTTGGACAAGAGAGGGAGACGTTGGCAGCTGGTTTGGTGGAGAAAAAACAACGTGAAGTAGCTAGTGGAACAGAGACATCAGGAAACACGTTGCAGCTAGGGGCTAAAGTTAAGCAGCTGGTGGCGTTAACAGGTTGAAGCAGCTAGGATCAAACATGACACAAAAATAAAGCGTGAGGTGGCAAGTAATGAAGGAAGGAGTTGGGGGAGAAAGAAATGGCTGAAAGAAACGTTGAGGCTGGTGGTTAGAGAGAAAAGGAAAGTTGAGCTGGTGGAGGAAAAAGTGAGCAAAGGAACGTTGAGCTGGTGGAGGAAAAAGTGAGCTAGTGGAGATTAAATGTGTTGAAGTTAGTGGTGCGAGAAAATACAATTGCAGAAAAGGGGGTGTTTTTAATTTTTTTAAATCTCGTATTTATTTTAGTTGTGTGGATTTAATCAATGCAAACATATATTATTATCATGATTTATGTTATATTGATGAATATGTGTGAGTAAGTTTTTCTTTTCGGTTAAGGTTAACATTGATATTGGATTAGAATAATTTTTGTGGTATTGATTTTTGCTTGATTGAATGCATATTTAGTCCTAATTTAGCTTGATC
>JANZLX010000005.1:474704-497462 GCA_025531955.1 Erythroxylum orinocense | reverse complement strand
CATCATAGCAATGGTGCAAGTATCCTTAGACTTGAGGTACTCAAGGATATCTTGGATACTGATTCTGTGCTTTGACTTCATTCCTTGTTGCCTTACAGAGGTCGCTCGTAGGATGGTGCTTGGGTACAACTTGAGGTATTCAAAGGTAATTGAGTAGCCAATAGAGGATTCACCATATATTAATTATCCTAAGTGGTGAATATTTCGCAGGCTTTTTAAAAATATTTTCACACAAGCAAAACAAAAAACTCACGAATGCTAAATAACAAAGATATCGATGTTTGGTAACGCAGTTCTGCACACTTTGCCTACGTCTGCGAGGCCCTCACCCAGATTGATCACTTTCACAATAGTTTGCAAAAATTACACAAGATTGATCTAACCCCGTACCACTCAATCTATGTAACTAACTCACAACCTAACTACCCGTGAAAGATTTTCACACCCGATAACAAGACCAACTCGTGTTAATCTCGTCAGAGGATTTTCCTAACTATTTTTACTCAAAAGCAAAAAACAAATAAAACAAGAAAACGACAATTCCCAGAATTCTTCACCGATATAGCCAAATTGTTGCACCAATAATACATGCACTCATCAATAATAAAGTCTTCTTTGTGCCGCAATCAGCAATCAACTTCAAGGGCCCAGAAAATCAGCAACTTCACACCATATGTAAACTCCACAGCAGTAACATAATTGTGAATGGAAAAAGACTGCTCACCAAGAACCCCACGCAATCAACCCAGCAAAAAGGAAAAAACAGAGCAACAACCAAAATCCCACAATCATACGTTATTCTCCAGTATAGTCAAAAGCTCATATACGTAGGCAAGCTCACACTCACTTTAGGAACACATAACACATACGACAACAGTGGCACTCCCACACATGCTAGGTTTCTTTTTAATAGACTCTTTTCCAAACATGGACTATGAAAATTCATTGAAACAAATTCTAATTATGTGGTATATGACACCAATTTCACATTGACCACGCAAAGTGAATATCCCAATTTCAAAAACATAATCTCCAATACGCAATCTCCAATTAATGCAAATCTTCAAGATTTATGATAATTCCCATATCCAATAAAAATGCCAAAAACAAAAATAGGATAAATCCTAACAGGCTCTAAAATGTGCAGAAGGTTTGACACATGTCAAGGACTTTACCTCACAAGAGTGGCCTTTGGGTCCTTGAACCAAAATTAAGTATGTCAAATATCTCCTAAGGACTTACAGAAAATCAACGTCTCCTAACCAAAATGATGAGAACTTATACATTACGCACATTTGTGACACTATAGAGAGTAAAACAGGTGGTTTCCCAATTTCCTTACTTCCTTGCCGCTGCTGCTTCAACATGGATGGATGATCCAGACAATTGTTCTGAAGTTACTGGTTTGTGTAGCTGCGACCATTGATAAAATTCTAAAATTACACAGAAGAATCCTAAAAAAGATAACCAACTAAACTGCAGGATAATAATACCATGTGAAGGGCCAATAGCAAGATTGAATGGAAAGGGAACTTACAGCTTCTGCAACAGATAACCAATGTAAGGATCGTAAAAAAGTATCATGTTGTGAAGGTAGGCTGTCATGATTCCAATATGTTATGCTTTGAAATTTTGCATCCAACTCCCAACAATCAGAATTCCATGATTCAGTCATATCAGAAGCCTTTCTTTTCTGAGGAATCTTCTTTCCAAGGACCAAGCCTACAAGCCCATAATTAGAGAATAAAGAAGGGAGACACAAAAAGTTACAAGTTTGTTTCAGAATGTTATGAAATTTAATTCAAAAAGGTGAAACAACAAAAGACCAATTCCTAGCATCTGGAGGTACCTTAAGATATGATTTGGATGTCTGAAACTCTACCCAGATTGGTTATTTCTTTTCTCATGCAAAGTTATATAATTTTTCTTTCATACACAGCTTTCCTGATCTTTAAATAAACAAGTGCTTATCTGGCCTATGCCAACAATAATCAACCCAGTGGAGAATTTCCTAGTTTTCTTTTCCATACAACAGTCACAGTTATCACCAGAGGTCCTAATATGAAAAAATCCGTCAGCTATTAGTAATGATTGGAGCACATGTGACACTGAAACTAAGAAGACCAACTTGTACCTGCATCAAATTCTTCATCTTACAATATACCCAGGTTGATAATCTAAACACAAAAATGCAATAAAGATATAGCATTACCACAATAACCCTGTGGGAGTGGAAAGATAGCACCTTCCAACTTCCTTCCTCTGAAGTATGCCTCTTCCACCTTCAAACCATCAACCTCAACCCCTACACAAAAGTGAAAGCCCACAAATAAAATAGAAGACACAACTTTATCCAGATATAAGTGCATAGAGCCTAAGATTGAGATAAGGGCAACTGAGAAATAGCGAAAATGTGGGGCTCACCGGTGACTTTGGGCTTGAAGTAGTCGGAAACGGCACAAGGGCCGTCGTACTTGACGGAGCAAGGCAGTAAATGGACATGACCAGTAAGATCTGGAACATCTGACTCTGACTTCAATTTCAATCCAACAGTTCCTGTTTTAAGATTCTCCTCTTCGTCCATTGTCTTTCAAGACTTGACGCCGCCGTGGCAATGTGTGACTTCTTTCTGTTGGCAGCGGAAACTGAACCGGAGGGTTAAGTTGAGAGAGTTGACTTGGTAGTACTTGGGTTGGATGGTGGCTTGGCCTTTTGTTAGGCAACAATGCGTTTCGAGCCACTGTAGTTAATCAATTCATCGCATTGTTAGTTGTATATTTTATGAGTTAAAACAAAACAACTTGAAACCTTGCCGGGAAAAAAATGATGGACGAAAAGTATATATATTTTTTATTTTGACATTTATATTGTTATAAAGTAAATAATAAATTTTAATAACAAAATTGAAAGGAAAATATAAGTATAAATTTAACATATTATACGGGTATCAAAAAAAGAATAATTACATAAATATATAAATATATATAATAAAATTTGATAATAAATTTTAATAACAAAATTGAAAGGAAAATATAAGTATAAATTTAACATATTGTACGGATATCAAAAAAAGAATAATTACATAAATATATAAATATATATAATAAAATTTGAGTCAAATTTTTAATTATAACATAGTTAGTAAATTAATCATATATAAATTAAAATTAATTTAAAAAAACAAAATATATGAGGTAATTAGTCAAAAATACTAAATATTAATTAATTTTTAAAAAATATTATTTAAAAATAAATAAATAAACTACATTATAATTATCAACAGTAAAATAAAAAATTAGCTAATTAGTTAATTAATTAATTATATTTTAAATAACAATTAAATATATAAATATATATAATAAAGTTCAAATCAATTTATCAATTATAATGTAATTAGTAAATTAATTATATAAATTAAAATTAATTAAAAATGACATAAAATGATATAATTTTAAGAAATTAAAATAATATCATTTTCACATTTAAAATAATATAATTTTTAAAATAATATCATTTTCACATTTAATTTTTTAAAGTTATAGATTAAAATGATATAATTTTAAGAAACTAAAAACATATTATTTTAAGGAAATAATTTGGGGTCGTTTAGAACAAATTTCAAATAACTCTTTAAACTCAAACTCGACTTAAAATTCGATTATTATAAACTTAATTCTTTGACTTGGAAATAACTTAAGTGAAATTTAATTTGTCAACCCTAACCTTGATGGACTTGTAATCCCATCCACTATAAGTTCCTAATATTTGCTGAAATAACTAATAAATACTATATTTAAAATAAACAGAGGAATAAAATGATTTATATATGAGAAAAGGTTTACAATATATATATCGAAAATATACAAAGAAATTTTAATTAAAATATTAGTCATCTTATATATAATTTATAAACTATTAATGCGCTTGAAATAAAAGTAATTACGAAACTTTATAATATCAACCGAGTTTGAATAATCTAAATTCTAGTTGAGTCAGGACCAAAACGAGTCTTTTTCAAAATAATAATATGTTCTTCGAATCCAAATTGATCTTTCTAAACTCAAATCCGACCCATTTTTGCCATCGTGACGAAACCAATTTTATTTGTTGAAATAAATAATGAATCATATATTAAAAATAAGTAAAGAAATAAAGTGATTTATAGATATGAGAAAGAGTTTATTATATACTGCTTTAAATTATTGGGTTAAAATATGAATATTTTTATATATAAGTCACTTTGTAATTACAAAAACTAAGAAATTTTACATTGGAAGTAAAAAGAAGAAGAAGAGTGATATCTTAAAATTTTTAGTTAAAATATTAGTCACCTTATATATAAACCATTCATACTCTTAAAACAAAAGTAATTACAAAATTTTACAATATCAATCAAGTTTAAACAATCTAAATCTCAATTAGGTCGGTCTTAAAACAAATATTTTTTATATAATTAATTAAAATGATATCGTTTTGTTCGATTACCTATTGAACAAAATGATAATTAATTAAAGAAGACTATCATTACCTATTGAAAATTTTAAAATTTAATTAAGAAAGGAGATTATTAGATAAAATTTAATCAATTTATTTTGGTTTACAAAAATTAATTAGTGTCTAAAAATTGAATCGATTGGTTTTTAACAAAAAAAGATTATTAAATTAAATCAAATCAAATATTTAAAATTAGAATAGAAAATTTGACTTATTTAAGATTTTTAGGGACCGTTTGGTTCTACTTCTATTTTTCTGTTGTAGTTTTCAATTTTTAGTTTCCGTTTTCAGATTTTTGTTTTTGTTTTTCTTTTAAATAAAAACAAAAACTTGTTTGGTTGTTAATGTTAATATAGTTATATTTTTATTACTGATAATAATTACGTTTTAGATAAAGCTTAAAGATATATTATTTTTATTTAAATAAATTTATTTAATCTCTTATATAATATTTATAATATTTAGTAACAAATTATTAATAAAATTATGTTATTTTAATATAATAAATAATTTAAAATTAAAATTTTATTTATAAATTAATATTTATTTGAAAAATATTTTAATTATTAAATCAAATTTTATTTGAATATTTATATATTTTAAATTGAATTATATATAATTTAATTATACAAATTAAATAAAATTAAATTATTCATAATTTTATTGATAATTAATTTTAATTTGTTAAATATATAAATATAATGTTGAGTTAAATTATTCATAATTTTTATTAAAAATTAAAAATTAAATAATATATTTAAATGATAGTATATCAGATTATGAAAAAAAAACACAGAAAACACAAACCACTTTTTATAATTTCATAATTTTTGGAAAAAACTAAAATAAAAAACAAAATTAAAAATTCAAACAAGATTTTTTACTTAATTAAAAAAAAAATCAAACACCCCTTGTTATTTTACGAAATTGCTTTTCTTGTCATTGGAACAAGTGCTTTATGGGACCGGACTTGCCTTGATCTGACCAACCGACAAAACGACCTGGTCACTAGCAGTCTACTTTTGTTAAACACTATATATAAGTATATAACTCAACGCGTTCTTTACTTTTTTTCCCCATTTCCGGATTGGGTACATTTTTCATGTTCTCTTTTCATGTCTACACGTTTTGAATCAAACATCTCCAAACCCACTTGTAGTTCTCAGGTTAGCTTCGACTTATGATGCGTAGTAGTTCAAACTTCCACCTTTACTGGCAACTTCTCTTTCACTTCAGTATCTTTTAAAGTTCACTACCTTCTTCTTCTTCTTCTCAGTTTGGTTCAGAATTATTACGTACTAGTGCTTATGACCTAGTTATTGAATGGTTCTTTAGAGAAGAAAACATCTCAGTAGAGTTTCTCTTCGGTAACTCATGTTCACAGGAGAGAAATGGTTCAGTTGCTTTGGTCTGCGTAAGGAAAGCAAGACTCGAAACCTGAAAGTAGCAGAAGGTAAGCAGAACTTAACTCTCAGTTTAGACTTTTCTCAGATTGATGCAATTGTGTTTGCAGGTTTGTCTGAAGTAAAATAACCGTACCTAACAGTTAGTCCTTTTCTTTTCTTCTCGTTGGTGCTGCAGAGATTGGTTCAAACAATGTGAGGATGTTTTCTTTCAACTCATTGAAATCAGCAACAATGGATTTTCATCCCTCAAACCAGATTGGTCGAGGTGGTTTCGGAGTTGTATATCGGGTAAGCGTAAGCTGATACGTATATAGCTCATTTCATCTTTATATATTTCTCCGAAACAAAATAATTCTACTTACGGTGGTTGTCGGATTCTTGACAGATTTGACAATGTATTTTCAGGGAATTTTAAGAGATGGTAATAAGGTAGCCATCAAATGTCTTTCAGCAGAAGAATCTACCCAAGGGACTCAACAATTCCTCACAGAGATTAAAACCATATCAAATATTAAACATCCAAACCTGGTTCAACTCATTGGCTGTTGTGTTGAGGCAAACCATAGGATATTGGTATATGAGTATATGGAGAACAATAGCCTTGCCACTGCTTTGCTTGGTAAATAATATATTTTTGAAATTATATGGCTCCAATTTCTATGGAAAGATGTTAAAAATTTTCAAATACTTATTAAAATATTTGAGTTTGTCACTCTAGGTTCAAAAGGTAAACATATTGCCATGGACTGGCCCAGCAGAGCTGCTATATTGCTTGGCACAGCAAATGGCCTTGTATTCCTTCACGAGGAAGCAGAACCTCATATCGTTCACAGGGATATCAAGGCTAGCAATGTACTCCTAGATGCAAACTTACAGCCCAAAATATGCGATTTTGGGATGGCAAAACTCTTCCCAGATAATGTCACTCATGTTAGTACTCGAGTTGCAGGAACAGTGTAAGTGCAAGTTCAAGTTTCTCTCTGTTTTCTATGAAGCTGTAGAGTTATTTGCAGACGTAATGTCTTAACAGGAAAATATAACAACCTGTAGGGGATATCTTGCTCCAGAGTATGCTCTGCTTGGACAGCTCACGAAGAAGGCAGATGTATACAGTTATGGGGTTCTGATACTTGAAATGATTAGTGGAAAGAGTAGCAGTAAGGCAGCTTTTGGAGATGACCTGTTGGTTTTGGTTGAATGGGTAATCATTTCTCAACTTTCATCCATCAGTGAGGTCACATTGTAACTATGTTATGTTTGTTACGGATTCGGATGGCAGTTGGTCAGCCGACGGACCAGATCCTTTGTCCTATTTTTTGTGTATCAATTCTGTCTTATTTGATCTCAACCATCCATTTTTGTGAATCCTACATAAATAAATAGTTGACATCAAATGGGATAGAATTGGTATACAAAACATGGGACAGAGGATCTGAGGGCACAGCTGACCCGATCCAAAACACGTTCATTTTGACCTTGCCACCGTATTTACACAACCTCGAAACAAGTGTAGTTGGAAAGAAGAAAAGATGAATACCTTTTCTCATGCAGAATTTGTTCAGCTCTGCAGAATTCCTGATACATTTGTTTTTATGACTTTACTTGAGTCAATTGAACCATTTATCCAGCTTCAGCTTGCTTATGATATGCAATGCTTCCTTTTCTCTCTTTAGAGCTTACGTTCAACAAGGGGTTGTTTAAAGAAACAAAACCCTGTTCGTATGAAGAGTTGGCATACTAATCTGTAGTTGATGCTCTTGCAGACATGGAAGCTGAAAAAAGAAGAAAGGCTGTTGGATTTAGTTGATACCGAACTGACTGGATATATAGAAAGCGAGGTCATTCGCTTCATTAAGGTTGCACTATTCTGCACACAAGCAGCTGCTCATCAAAGACCCACGATGAGGCAAGTTGTGGAGATGCTGTCTAAAGACGTGAACCTCAAAGATAACGTATTTGATCGAGCCGTTCATGTCGAGGAACATCCATGGGAAAGTAAAACAATCAGTAAATCCTCATGGAAACTCCATGCATTAGACACTGGTCCGGACATCACACAGCTGCTTCCCAGGTGATCCATTAGACATTTTTGCTGAGAAAGTTGAAAGATGCATCTGGTGGATTCCTATCAACTCTCTTGCCCAGCAGAATACCATTAGTATGTTCTAGGAGTGGTGGGCAAGACTCTTCTGAAGACAGTTGCCATTTCTTCATTACATTCTACGATCGTTAGGCAAGAGTTTTTCTGAAGAGAATTCCATTACTTCACTATGTTCGAAGAGTGATATTGCCCGCAAATTCACCAGGATTACTCACATCAATAGCCTTTTAACACTAGCATTTGCATAAATTCTATGCTACACACAATAAATGAAGTTACAAAAGTAAGTTGAGTAGAAGATGAAGAAGAAACTAAGTCTATACCATAACACTACAACCAACAAAACCGACAGGACAAAGGGAAACAATTTACATGGGAACTGACAGATACCTAATGAGCATTCATAAACTTACTTTTACATATATCACAGGCCAGAATAAATTATTTTCGGCGAAAATAGTTCTACTATCAAGTTGAAGTTGAAACCTCGGGAGTTGGTGCAGTTGTCACCTTAGCAGAAGAGGCTGAAGGAGAAGAAGTGGTTGCAGGAGCACCAGCTTTGGTATCCTTTCTGGGTTCTGTTGATGGTGGTGGTGGTTTAGGCTTCATATGGGAAGGGGGATTGTGCTTAAGCTTCACATGTATTTGGCGCAACCTTGAAAGATCAGTTGGCTTCCCTGGCTTGGGTCCATGAATCACAACAATGGAGGGCTTCTTATCTTGATCTTTCTTTCCCCTTTTCTCTATAGTTGGCACCTCACGAGGAATCAACTCTGCAATTGCCTTCCAATAATTCTTCTCTGCTTCAGCATGAAACTTCTCCTGACTCGCCAAAAATAGCTGAAATGCAACCAAAAAGATCACAACCTTGTTTAGATTACAAAGGGTTTTTGTTGAATTCACATGTTTGAGTTTATGATTATCATGCATGAAAAGAACCCATATCATAAAAGTGAAGAACAGCAAGAAAAACCTTTAAATCTTTGAAACAAACAAACAAGCAAGCAAGCAAACACCTTACCTTCTCCTTCTCCCTCTTAGATGCTTGGTTATGTTCAAGAGTCACCTGTCTCTTCTTGTAAAACTCTCTTTTATACTCCTCTGCTTCCTCTATTATCAACTTCACCATCTCTTTTTCTCTCTTCTCTTTCTCTTCAAGCCTAATTGCGTTTTGCCTGAAACCTCAAAATCACCAAAAAATTGTTTTGCGAAGCAGGTACTGTATATGGAAAATTCTACAATCGGGAATTGATTTCAATCACCTGCGCCACTCTGTTAAGGCCAAACCCTCCTCCGGCTGCATGCTCCCCGGAGGCGGCAGTGTTGGATCAAAACTTCCGGTGAAGCTCTGGCCGTTCTGCTCTGAAGACAACGCTGACATCTGCGGAGAGTCCTCGACGGAGTCCTTGACGGAGTCAGTGTCGAAATTATTAAAGGAATCCGATTGCTGCGACGAGACACGGGGATCGTAGCCCGGGTAAGCACCGCCGCCGGCGACCTGAGAGTCGTCTCCGGTGAACGACGACATGAGACTCGCTCTGTTTCTCTCTATTATCTCTAGGACAGTAAGCGTTTGCTTCGGTGAGAATCTTCTCAGGCCTCCGACTCCATAGAAAATCTCACTTGGTAAAACTAGGAAGCAGACCGAACCACAGTTATCGTAACCGTGTCGTTCATCTAGTGGGGAATTTATAATTGCACTACTCTCGATCAAATAATACGAAGGCCGTTGTTTGCGTTACGGAGAGAAGACGTACAGGCGATCTCGCCCTTCGTGCGATAGAGAAAAGCCGCCTTTTCGTTCTGGTGGTCCCCACCACATTGACTGTTCGCCTGTTGCGTGGCGGGAGCGAAGATTCCTTAAACAGATACGACGCTGGGTTTGTTCTTGTGCACTGGCTGTATAGATATCCTTCCATGGACTCGCGCTTGTGTAGGCAAGGAATTTAACCAATTTCTAATAATTAAAGTTATTCTAAGTTATTTTCTATTCCTTTTGGTTGAGTCGGTCATGCTAGACTCAAGTCCAATCTTATAGCGGCACGCAGGCCGATTGACTTACTTCCAGATGTTGACCTAATTTCTTCAGATATTTATTATATAAGTTCATCACCTTATCATAAAAAATGTATGACTCTAGAACTCTAACATTCTTTATTCATAACCACCAAAATAAAATGATTAACTTGAGCGTTGAAGGGGCTTATCGGCAGGCAACCCCCAGTATGCCTTTTATTGTTTTACAGGTACTTTCTAGCTAGAGCTAAACGAATTTATAGATCCAAACAACAGCACTCAGCCCTACCAAAATCACACAAAACCACCTCTACTAGTTAGTGTTAAGATTGTATATTACTAAATCTCTTTATATTTTGTATCTCAACAAAATTCGTAAAGTTAGTTTTTAATAACTCAATAAAAATTTCGCTGATACACAAAACATAAAAAAATTATAAAAGCACAATCTTATTCTTAACTGATAAGCAGATTGTTTTCAAATAACTCGCAATCATTTAACCTTTTAGGCACAATCGGGCAGGCTTATTCATACAATTACCCTCACGCGCTACATCTAATAAATTTGCATTTTTTTGCTAGGCTTAGACCATGTCTCCCGAACAATCTCATTACATATGGCGCAAGACGATTCCACATAATTGACTTATTTAATATGTAATATAAAATTATATGTAGTTTATTTAATGCACATTTAAAATTTAAAGTTGTATAATTAGAAAATATGTATTTAAAATGCATTATCGCCTATTTCAAAATATCCAATCCATTTAAACAATTCTTAAATCACTTAACACGGCAATAGGCCCGTACATTCCTATGAGCTCAAGTCCACCTAAACAAACCTGAACCCTTTGGACTTAAAACCATAGAGACTCGTAGATTGGGCTCTAGTCCGCATCTTTTAGGCCATTGTTTTATCGGCTAAGCCATCCAACGGTCCAAGTGCCGAATCAAGGATCACTGCCTTCTTGACGCGACATGTGTAAAGTCGGACCACCGGAATTCATACAATAGGGTATTATAGTAAATTAAGCCAAAATGAACCCCGTTATAGCAACGATTTGGCCTATAAAAGGAGAGACCCAAAGCTCGTTATTCGTGTTTGAAACCGTAGACATAGGAGGGAGGGGGAGAGAGAGAGAGAGAGAGAGAGAGAGAGAGCAGCCCAAAGAGGGCTTAGAGAGAGAGGGAGACAGTGAGAGTGAGTGAGAATTTGAAACGCATTTTGGGGTGTGGTCTGTTGTTTCGGTTTGTTGATTTCGGGGTGGTGAAATGAGCCAGTTAGGGTTTAAATCGGCGGTGTATCACGGCGAGGTCCGTTTGGGGGAGCTGGAGACTATTCCGGTGACGGATAAGAAGTTCCAGTTCCCGAACAACGAGATCCGAATCCACCACATCTCACCGCAAAGCGAGCGGTGTCCTCCTCTCTCCGTTCTCCAAACAATCTCTTCATTCTCAGTTCGATGCAAGCTCGAACCGGCGCCGTCTCTGCCGGAACAACAGCCTCATTTGATCAACCTTCACGCCTCTTGTTTTCACGAATTCAAGGTTTAAACAAAACGGCGTCGTTTTTGAACTTGTGTTTTTAAGTTAAAGTATAAGAAAAGTGGGTATTGATTTTTTTATTAATTAACTAATTGTAGACGGCGGTTGTGTTGATTGGGAATGAGGAGATACATTTAGTAGCAATGCCTAGTAAGCAGAAGAAGTTTCCGTGTTTTTGGTGCTTTTCGGTTCCGGTTGGTCTGTATAATTCGTGCTTAGCTTTGCTCAATTTGCGGTGCCTCGCGATTGTGTTTGATCTTGATGAAACACTGATTGTTGCCAACACAATGAAGTCGTTTGAGGATAGAATTGAGGCTCTTAAGGTATGGATTGCTCGTGAGAATGATCCGATGAGGATATCGGGAATGTATGCAGAGTTGAAGCGGTACACGGAAGATCGGTTGTTGTTGAAACAGTTTACCGAGAGTGATTTTGTAATGGATAATAGCAAGATACTAAAGGTTCAATTGGAGGAAGTTGCGCCATTGTCAGACACACATGAGAGGGTTTTTAGACCCGTGATTAGGTTGCCGGATAGAAATATTGTCCTTACTCGCATCAATCCTGAGGTATAATCCATTTGATGACGTTTGGTAACCTTTTGTGGTTTTATATATGGCTAATTATGTTTTGTGGAACTTAATTTCTTTTAGAGTTAATTACACTAGATCTGGCCCTCTTTGATATAATTTAAAGCAGGTAACCTTTTGTGGTTTTATATATGGCTAATTATGTTTTGTGGAACTTAATTTCTTTTCGAGTTAATTACACTAGATCTGGCCCTCTTTGATATAATTTAAACCATAAAGGGCTTTTTGAGAAATATTGTCGTCAGATGGGGCTTGGTGTAATTAACCCCTTTTCTCATTTGATGCTAATTATTGTTAATTGCAATTGGATGCTATTTGGGGAAATACTCAGTAAGCAGTTTTTTTTTTACTTGTTTTACATTGAAGAATTATGATTGACTTGCTTGTTTTTACTTCTTCATATGGGAGAAAAATTCTTATTTTGTTTATTTGTTTAGATTCGTGATACCAGTGTGCTTGTGAGGTTAAGGCCTGCGTGGGAGGATTTGAGAAGTTATTTAACTGCAAAGGGACGCAAAAGGTTTGAAGTTTATGTTTGTACAATGGCTGAAAGAGATTATGCATTGGAAATGTGGAGACTTCTTGACCCAGAAGCAAATTTGATAAGTTCAAAGCAGCTATTAGACCGCATAATCTGTGTTAAATCTGGTGAGTAGAGAACCCAAATCCATATTGAGAATGTTTTAATTTAAACATTAGTGGGGTCTTGAGGTCAACCATTTCCCTAGAATGTTTATGACATTATGTTATTGCTGGTTGTGCTGAAGTTAGCTGATTGGTCTTCTCATTGATTTAGTTTGGAGTAAGGAAGCAGATAGTACTACAATCAAAGTTACTAGTCGTTGGTGAACATTAAAAACTTGTGCTGATAAGTTAACAGGCTGAATCCATTAAATTAAACAACCTAAAAGGCCACTGGTGTTACTCTCTTGCCACTCTACTACAAATATTTGCATCATCTTGCGTGAGAATCCTTCTTGTTGGCATGATAAGTCTTATTCTTTTTTTTTCCTTTTCTTTTCAAAAGGCTCGAGGAAATCTTTGTTAAATGTCTTCCATGATGGCATGTGCCATCCAAAGATGGCAATGGTAATAGATGACCGGTCAAAGGTTTGGGAAGACAAGGACCAACCCCGTGTTCATGTAGTTCCTGCATTCACTCCTTATTATGCTCCTCAGGCAGAGGTAACATGATATTCCTTTCGTGAACTTGATCGTTGCTGATACTTTGTCTTGTATTTCCACTCAAAACAAAGTGTTTATAGGGCTCTCTTTTTTTCCCTCTTTCCCAGACAGCAAACGCTGTTCCAGTTCTATGTGTTGCAAGGAATGTAGCATGCAATGTTAGAGGTTGCTTTTTCAAGTAAGAGATAATAAATTAATTAAATAAAAGGAAATTTTGAATGGTTGATACATCGTTTTCTAAGTTATCTTTTGTGATGTGCACTAGGGAATTTGATGAGAGTTTACTGCGAAGAATTGCTGAAGTCTTTTATGAAGATGAGGTGATAAATTTACCTACTGCTCCGGATGTTAGCAACTATATGTTTTCAGAGGTATTTAAATTGATTTTTTCTTTTTTGATGAATTTTGCAGTATTGTGCTTAGGCTAGAATTTAATTATTTCTGAAGTGCAGGATGCTGGTTTTGTACCCAATGGCAATGGTAATACTCCCATTGCTGAAGGAATGAATGGTGGTGAAGTCGAATTTAGGATGAGCCAATCAGTAAGTTCATAAAAGTTGTGTGCAAGATGATGAATTGTTTAACTGATTGCATTAGGACACAGGATTATTTGAATTCATGGAATATCAATTTATTAAATGTATTTCTAGAAAACCGGTGGAGAATGATAAAGCACTGCTTGTACCAACAAATGTTACATTATCATTTTGCTAAAGTTCGGCTTGTGATAACAGGTTCATAGATTTTTAAAAAAGTTCTTAATTTTTATTTTTTCAGGATGAGAAGAATGCTATAGATGCAGGTATTCACTCTGTAACAAATAACCCTGAGTCAAGATCTGAAATCTCCCAACCACCAGTTGCAGTTGCCCCAAATGTTGTTGGTACATCATCTAGCACAACGGCTATGGCTCCTCAGAGTATGCTTTATTTTTCTTTTGTACTTCTTTTTCCTTTTGATTGAGGCATACTTTTGATTTAGGAAGAAGGTTAACACATGCCAATACTAATTTGTCTGAAATCTTCTGTTGGATGGTATCATTACATTTCAGAATCTAGTTTGCTTGGAGCTCCTCTCAGACGAGATATAAGGAATCAGAATCTGGGACAACCACCCCTCTTGTCTAGAGTACCTACCCCAACTTCTTTATCGACAATGATTCCACAAGGAGCTAGAATGAATGAAGACGATATCAACAGAGCACAAATAAACAGTCGTTCTTCGGGGTTTGTTCAAGAAGGTGAACTGCAAAAATTTAATAAGCCTTCAGCAGTTGGTAATCTATTTACTGCATTGTCCTCTGCTCCCACTGGCTTAGTCTCACATGTACCACAAGTTAAGATGGAAGAGGTATGTTTGAAAAATGTAACATCATACAGTGTCAGCTCCAAATTTATGATGGTAAATGGTACAAACATTTTTCTAATAACATTTCAATGGGCAGGCATCATGTGGATATGACACACAAAAGCAAAGTATTCCTTCTGGAAGTCAGCCATCAGGCATGTGAATTTAGTTATTATTCTTGTTTTTATTGTTGAAAATTTGGAGTTCTGCTATTTTCTTAATGTGATCTGCCTCCACTGGTTGTGGTTATGATCGCGTTAACTTATTAAGTTGGAAATTCTGTTATGCTGATATCTATTTTTTCTGTTTGATGGCTGTTAGATTTCCATATTTATTGATGTTTGAAATTGATCACAGAGATTGGCATGCCCCAAAACCCCCCATCTTCAAATAGCAAAGAATTGCAGAATGAAGCTGGGAAATTGAACCTTCTACCATCTCATTTGTCAATTGGAGTTCTGCAAGAAATTGGACGCAGATGCGATTCAAAGGTAATGTAGCTTGGGGTGGAGTTGGTTTGATTGCTTAATTTCTGAAGGCTTGTTACTTAGTATCTTGGTTGCAGGTAGAGTTCCGGTCTGTTGTAAGCACCAGTAAGGAGTTGCAGTTTTCTGTTGAGGTAAGTGAAAAGTGTTATCTCTTGCTATTTTATATGTTCACCATTGTTCTGCATAGTTTGTATTCTTGATGAGAGCATGTTTTATTGTGTTTACCATAATGGTTCATTTATATTCAAATATTGCTTAAATACTTGTTATCCAAATCAGATGTCCTTTTGTACTTGAATTATGTTAAATTATAATTTAAGCCAGAAAAAACTATCTTTCCTTTTTTGTTCACTTGATGCCTTAGTTCATACTTTATACCCTACCAAGTCCTGTGCTGTAAATTAGTAATTGTAATGGATGGAAACAAAGTATTCCTCACATCTATATCAAATATTGTCAGAATAGTGTTGTCAGTAACAACTGCCTAGTCTTAATGCGGGAATGACTGCCTCCTTTTACCCCCCAAACATTCTATCTTAATGTGTCACATGCTTTGTTTCTGTGCCTCTTACCCACTTTCCTTTCTCATTAATAGCTTTTTATAAACTTGCTCCTTGTGGTTTCCAACAAACTCATGTTGATTTGATTGATTAGGTTTTGTTTACGGGCGAGAAGATAGGGGTTGGAATGGGTAAAACTAGGAAAGATGCGCAGCAGCAAGCAGCTGAGAATGCTCTTCGCAGTTTGGCAGGTAATATCTATAGTAAATATTTCTTGTTAAGACGCATTATGTATTATCTTGTTTAACTATTATTATCTTGTATGTCATCCACATGAAGTCCACTCCTGAAATCAATGTGATTTTGGTTGGATCGCTTGTTAAATGGTTTGTCTAAGGAGCTTGGTGAGTTACAAATTCACTAAGATTTACCTGCAATTGGTTTACACAACTGTTCTGAATGCATAGTGGTTCCCACATTGTAAACCTTTTTCCTTGTTCACTGTGCAATAGAGCAGAAGATTTGAATCTTAACTTAATTTCTTTGTTGTGGTTGATTTATGGCTCAGGAGTATGATGTCAACTCACAAGTTACTGAATATATTTGTTCTCAGAAAAATATGTAGCATATTTCTCACTTCAATGTGGAGCCGTGGACCGGGATCTCAACAATCTTTCACAAATAAATGACAATGGATTTCTATGGGATGTTGACGACAACGGGTCAAGTGAAGCTGTGCATGAGGATGAACATAATAATGAGGTGGGGATATTTGACGAATCTCTTGATAGTTTATCTGATTTATGTGTTCAAAAACATAGGTGATGCTTGGATAAAGGGTATGTGGGCAAGACACTTCCAGATGAGGACTGGTGGTTATCGAGAGAGAAACCACTCCTTTCTTGGGATTGCACCAAGATGTGGGAGCTAAATACAGTGAACGTGGAGTGGCTCCATGTCTACTACTGCTGTCTTCACTGAGTTCTGTTTACTCCTGTTTATGAGGTAAGGGCTTGGTGGTCAGACCCAAGTTTCTACCCATTATCCAAGTACTCCCATGTAGTTGAATGAACCTTTTTCGATTTTGCTTGAATTGGTTAAGCATCAAGTCTTTTTTTGGTCTTATGCTAGGATATTTGAGAAGAAAAAGTGGCAAAAATTGTTGCTGCCAATGGAGCAACTGTCTTTGAAGATTTTAGTTTTAAGATGTCCAGTGTTTTTATAAGCGTGTTAAGTGCACTTACCTTTTTTTTTCTTTTTCTGTAGGAAACGGAAAATGTTCTATTTGTTTGAGACTTTTCAACTTTTTCCGTGTCTAACAAATTGCAGCTTGCAGGCCGCTGAAGCTGATCCTGCAGCTACCCATTCCGATTCTTTAAATCAGCAAGTGAGCTAATTCCCCCAGCTAAATGATAAGGTATTCTTTCTTTCAGTTGATTAATCATATCTAGTTACCCTAAGAATGGGAGTTGAGAAGTACATGATTTAGCCTGCAATTTTTTTGTGTTCTGGGCTTGGCAATATGCTTGCTGTAACCTTTTTTGCTATTGAAATTTGTCGCATAATTTTAAAAAAATATATTTCTGATATGATTATCCTAGTTTATCTTAGCAATTATCTTTGGTTCTTCTTAGATTACTGCAGCCTACGCCAAGTGAAAGCATCAGAGAACTGGATGGTTCGCAAATTCTTCCAACCTCTGAGCAACAGATGACTGGGGATTATGTTCTTTAAAAGTGCCACAAATTGCGGAATTTTTGAAAGGGGAAAGCTTTTTGAAATATAGTGCTCTGCATCTCATATATGCAGATTATAGCCAAGTCGGAATTAACCTATTTCAAGGTGATTACATCTTCTCCTTGATCGTTCATCTCGTAGAAAGATGGGCATTTTTTGTCAGATAATCCCATCTTTGTCCTTCATGCACCTGAATGTAGCTTGGCCTCAACTCTTGTGTCAAACTCAGCGTCAAGGTTTTGATGGGTCCTAGGAAAATGATGTTAGTTGGAGATAGTTAATTGTAAATGCTTTTGTTTTTGGGCATATTCAAACCCTTGTATCATTTAACAATGATAATATCAAGGCGAAATAGTCATTTGGCTTCGGGAATTGTTTGATTCGGATGGTTAAATAACTTGTCTTGTGTCTTATGGCGTTCGGACTTGGTTGAAAGGGTAAATGATATAATGGATTTTTTTTTTTCAAACTTTATAAATGGAGAAGAGCTGCTCCTTTCTTGCGACAGGCTAAAGCCCCTCATAGGTGCACATGGGCACTTTGCTTCAGAACTTGGTAGCTTATCATCAACGCTCTCAGGTACACTGCACCTTCCAATTTTTTAGTATTAACGTCTTTGTTTTTTTTGCAAGACGTTATAAAGAATCGAGTTCTGGGGAAGCAGGTATTACTGTTCCTTAAGCCAGGTACCCAATAATGTGATTAGATGTCTCTCATTTCTAGATTCTTCATCGACTATTTATGTGCATTGAGATGGCCTGGTTCGATTTGTTCATAAACAGTAATCAATTTGCTGAACTTGCCACTATGTGAAATCAACTTCCTCTTTTATACCTCATAGGTGCAAAATGAGAGTGTTGGTGTCTTTTTTTTTTTTTTTGCTTTAATTTGAAAACTCTTTGTAGTTTAATTCCTTGAAATGAAGTAAAAATGCTAAAAGTTTCCAGATGACGTAGGCTGGCGTCTTTTGTGAAGTGTAGTATCAATCACCTTATCAGTGTTCGTTGAACAACATAGTGTCAACTGCCTTGTCAGTGTTAACAACATAGCATCAAAATAGTGTCGATCCTATGGGCTAAAATTTTGGGTCTGAATATGGTTCAAGGGCTTGGATTAAACTTGATACCATGGATTGGATTCAACAGGCTTGCAAAAATGAGTCCTCTCTCAGCAGTTAGCTTTGCTGCTAATCATTACAAGCCCCTTTCTTATAAACCTGCTTGTAGGTGTTTAACCCAAACAGTTGTAAGACACGACATTGTGTTCTTTCAGCATTTAGCTTTGCCGATAATCATTCCAAACAATTATTAGGTAAAAGATTATACATTAAGTAGATGGGAAAACATAAGAAGGCATTAGCGTATTCAGGATAATCAATACAAGCCCCCTTCAGCAGTCACGCAAAAGGGGTTTTAGGAAAACTATTTTATTCCCCGTACAAGATCTCTGTATAACAAATTATTACAAAACAAGCAAGCAATGTGACGAGACCAACTAGTACAGTGTAGTTGCATGGACTAAGAAATTCTATACAACATATAGCTAGCATGTGACAATAAATATAGTACATGCAAACCTGTAGGACGAATTTTCAACCCCAAAAAAAAAAAAAGAGCTGTAGGACAAACCATCACGATGATGAAAAATTTATAGCTACATGTGAGGCTACAGCAATCCTAAGTTTATCAGGAGTTTCTGAAATGTTTTGCGGCCCCATTGAATGTCTTCCATAAATCTATACCCATTTGGCTCTGGTTGAAGACTATTTTCTTCTTTGGCTAGTACCTCTTGTTCCATATCCTTGTCAAGTTGTACCTCGTCATTGTTGTCTACTACCTCTTGCTCCGTATCCTTGTCAAGTTGTACCTCGTCATTGTTGTCTACTACCTCTTGCTCCATATCCTTGTCAAGTTGTATCTCGTCATTGACTACCTGAATCGTTTCTTCATGCTGAAAATCACGAATTTCAAGCTTGTCAGTTAACCTGAATCATTCAGGTTCACCTAATTCTCAAGAAAATAAAAAGATAACCCACACATGCTCGCGTACTTGGGTCTTTATTTGCTACAAAATGATACAAATGCTTAAATGGTGATTGTGTTTTGTTTTTATTTTCCGACTAATTTCTTTGGTGCATGGATCTTTATGGACATGATAGTGACCATCAGGGCCGATAAAAACTTGGTACTACCTTTCCAATCATGTTCTAAAACTTGAATTTTATCGCACCCACCCTTCCTTTCGATGTATATCATTAGTCTGTGAACTTTAAGTAGAGATTTAGTGTTCTATCAAGTAAACCAAGTTTAATCTTTTACTTCCGGCTTGTAATTTCAGTAGGCCTCCAATGCAAGGAAAATACATAAAGCCTTTGATGGTTGATCATCTCTGATGCCAATGGTACAAGTCCATTTATTCAATCATTCATATGTCACAAACATTACATGATGAAGACACAAGCTTAAGTCATGGACTTTCAGTAGTAGCATGTGTCTGTGATGAAGATAAAAGTAGTAGGCAAGCGAGGAAGAGAAACACAAAAAGCAGATCATCACATTCATTAAGCAGTTACCTCAGGCAACTTGAGATTCTGAACTTCACTATCTTCAACGGAGGCATTAAAGCCAATACTTATCTCACCTTCATCATTTGTAGATGCTTCACTTGAGACTATTTCATCACTTGAGACTGTTGATATTGCAGATAGGCCAGGTACCAGAACAGGATCTACAACATATGTGACTGGATTTTCCTGGAGACTGGTGCTTTCTGAGTTAACTACTTCTCTGCCATTATGTCCTACAACGTCATCTTCAACACTAGAATTCTTCTTTGAAGTACCCACATCTACAATAGAAGGATTCTGTGTTGGGTTAGTGATGTTGTCTGCCACCATAGCCACGGTAGACTCTTGCAAAGGAGGGATTTTATCAGCTATTTCCTTCTCCTTACTTGGTGGTGATGGTTTCTCTTCATCAGCAGGAATGACAGTTTCTTGCTCATCTTGAAGAGTCAAGTTCTCAGCTCCTATCGGCAGTTCCGAGTTACTAGTAAGCACTTCACTTCTATCACGAAGTGGCTTTTCATCTGTTATTTTCTGATTTTCTGCAGCTTCCCAATCTTCCAACACAACAATGGTGTCCTTAGTTTCCCAGGTCTGGAGTACTCGATCAGGTCCTGGTTGCCACAACATATTCCCTTTAATACCTTTCAGGATAAACTTGAACTGAACAGCTTTTCCAGTTGGTATATCCTGAAGAAAACACTAAATCATCAATACCACATAAAGGCCTAGAAGATCTATCAAAGCCTTACTTTTTGCAAAAATCAACAGATCAGACTGACTGAAGCCCAGCTCGAACCTGACTCAAAATCCGAAGCCTGTCGTAGTGTCAGGATTCGGCCGGCTTCGGGCTTGTAAAAAAATTCATTGCCAAGCCTACTTACTAGTTCAACAGTCCAAACGTGCCCATCTGACCACTCCATCGGTATCGCGCTTAAGGGATCCCACAATCCGAGCATAGGATGATCTCCAACTATCAGGAATTGCTCACCAAACAAGCATTTTTTCTGTAGCACGAACTTGACATGTACTGTCTTCGATTCATCTGCACATCAACAGGTTGGAACTTGGAACTCCCATAAAATTCTGAAGACCCAGAAATACAATACAACAGAAGAACGGAGAACTTACAATTCACTTGACCTTGCTCTTCTATTATTGCTTCCACGTCAACCTACAAGAAGATTAAAACTATTGATTGTCCTCCAATATCTAAAATTTATCCCAGTAACCTTATTAAAGAGACCAGAAAACAAAAGGTAGAGTTCATGCCTGAGTCGATCTCGACAGAGAAGAAGATGCAGAAACCGGAAGTATGCCCTTTTGTTTTACCCATACCAAATGCAAGAAACCAACCTTCCTGGAAGGAAACAATAAACTGAGTTCGTGCCTGTTGACGTTAAACTCCACGAACCCCGTTCCTCCATTTCTGTTAAATACCAACTTGGAGCAAGAACTTGCGAGACTTGTCATCACTATCTTAGTAATTAATGAAAGTACCCAGTTGAGCTAAGTGGCTAAGGATGAGAAAAAGATGAACATGACCCGGAATTCAGAAACTGGGTTTCGTTTGAATGTGTTGACAAATGTATATAAAGTGGTTCTGGTGGCTAGCATTATAATATAGGTCGGGCCTCGACAAGTGAAGTGAAAGGTCGGTGTTTTAAGGACACGTAGTTAGTTTTTTGGTGACGCTGGTGTGAATCTCTAGCCAAGCTTTTAATGTCCACAAACTTTAAAAGTAAATATAAAGCTAAAGATTTCGCTTTAATGTCAGTCACTATATGCTTAGGATGTTAATGGACCGGATCAGGAGCGACCCAGTGCCTTAATGAGATGACCCGCGGGCCGACTCATGGCTCTAGGTCATTCTTAATTTTGTTTAAATTACAAAACAATGTTGTTTTTATTGTTCAGATCAGGCTGGTAGCGCCAAAACATTTCGGCCTATGACCTGGTTAATTTGGGTCAAAATCAGGTCAGGCAGCTAGATCAGGCCAAACTTAACACCCCTATATATATATATATGATGCTTTTCTAAATTCTTGCCCATAGTTCTCTTCCTTTTTTTAAACTAAAAAACGTTATGTTCATTAATTTGCGAATGATAATTTTTTTAAAATGTATTAATTATATATTTTTAATTGATTATTTCATAAATTATTATTTTAAAATTAAATAATAAATTTAATTTTAATATAAAAATAAACTTTAAAATAATCCCTGAAATTTAAATTATTACCAATTTCAATAGATTGCTTTGCATTCTCTAAAACAAAGTTGAAGGTTTTTCTTTTTTTTAAAAAAAATCATCTTTTAAAAAGCAAGCTCCTTCCTATATTACTTCTTAGTATCTGTCAAATCTGCAAGTTTCATTGGATTTGGAAATTGCAAATCTTCTTCCAAAACAATCTTTCCTCACTCAAAAGACTGCTCTTTTAAATGAGAAAATGGGCATGTTCTAAACCTTGCAGGATCAAGTTGGGCCTAGGGTATTATGTACATTACAAAGTGTCTAGAAGTTCATTTAACTGGGTTCTGACTTCTGAGAAATGAGTCCCTAATGGCATGCAACTTGTTCACTACCACGTTCACGGCCATCCTCTCTGTTGGTGATCTTGAAGTGCATGACAGTCCTATGTTCATAACTGTGGTCAGAAATTCCTCCAAGCTTCTTTCAGTGTCCTGTTGATGATGGTATTTTCGGATTATTGGTTTCCCTTCAACTTTAGCTTCAATATCACTCTCATTGTCAAGAAGAAGCATTGACTGATCAATTATAT
>JANZLX010000005.1:420810-441815 GCA_025531955.1 Erythroxylum orinocense | reverse complement strand
ATAATTGTAGCTAAATTGAGCACAAGTACCATTACGCTAGACTATAATTGACACTAATAACGATTATGGTAATTACCGTATTTTTATGATAAAGTAGCTAATCATTCAATGATTCTAGGCACTTATAACAATCATGATGAGTAAAACCCTAAATACTATAAGTTATAACGATATAAACACTTCAAAAAACTTTTTATGCATAATGAGCCAAAAATATGCTTCAAAGTCGAGAGCGGAATTGGTGGTGTAGGAGTTTAAGCGTAAGGAGATGGAAGTTGTATCTCATTGAACAAAACCAAACGGAATAGAGTAGTTACTCTTTAGGTTAAGAGAAAAATTAGAAACAAGATGTATATTATTAGCTAGGTTAGAATTTAATCTGAACAAACAATATTATAGAAATGACAATAACAATTGATTGATCACCTCTGACTTAAATTGGAACAATATCACTATTTTTGTTCAATAAGATACTAAAGTGGATGATTGACTCATAATCCGCAGCAACCTACAATGGAGTAAAATAAGAAGGTCAGCCTCTCTTGAAGAATGAGGAGAGAAAATTAAGAGTCTTGCTAAAGCTTTATTAATTTCTAGTAAGAAAACAAGCGTTTGTCTCCAAATACATGCTTTCCAAGCTCAAAGGATCACAGATATAATTAATAAATAAAAAAGGTGTAACAATATTCATTTTACTAATCTTTATGATCATCTAGCTTATAATGAGTAAAACATCCAGGTATCTGATAGATAATCTATAATATCTAGAATAATTTTTTCTGGACCATAATGACTATAATTACTTCTAAAATGTTCAATTCTTTAAAACAGAGCACGACTCAAAGGCGCAATCAATTGATTTTTAAAGGAGGTCAGTCGATGTAACTAAATATCATGAATAAAGGTCATTAATAGTACTCTTCATGTCAACTAGCTCAATTGGTAGCAAACAAAGGAATGAAAGCAAGCTCCTAAAGGACATCCTAAACTATATTGCCGCATTCCTTTCATTGAGCATAAACATGGAAGCTTGAATCTTCAACTTACAAGGACTTCAGCAATTGTACAAACAGATGAAGTACAGAAGAACATATACTCACATAAATGCAAAGGCAATGAGAACACAAAGTTGTTGAGAATAAACATAGAAATTGCAGGTGCTTAACCCATATTCAATTCCATCTTCAATAATAAACATAACAGTAGAAATTGCAGTGCTTACCCTATGACTCTCCTCTGTCAATGTTCAATGCTCAGTGTTCAATGTTCAACGTTCAACGTTCAACCAATTCAAACCTGCGCATGAAATAATTGAAATTTGGTTTAATCAATGAATTAAGACAAGATTTATACTAAATTTAAAAATCAAAACAAAAAATCAAAAATATTAATGATAAACTCGGTGTTCCATCTATGGAACAACTAAGGCATAAAAATGGATAAACTATATATATGGAAGAAGCTCTTAGTGCTTGGACTTGATTTACTTTTCGGATTTGGCCTAACAAATCCTTGGAAGACAAGTTTAAGTGACCTAGAAATGTCAAAGAGGAGACCAGTTTTAGTGGTTATTTCATTAATGTGCTTCGAATAACCAAGACCCACCAGAGAAAGGTTCGAAATTTTGCAAATTAAATAGGAATAACAAAATAAATGGGCATTGGAGTGTACCCTTGGAATCCGACCGTGACCGCAGAGGAAGCGTGATTTTGAGAGGGAGAATTGAAGCGCGCTATTGAAGGAAAAGGGAAAGAGCTAGATACCCAAAAGTTTAAGGAAAAGGGAAAGATAATTGAAATTGTTGACGACGGTTGATTCGGCATGCAAGGGCGACGACATTAAGAGGTAGATTTCAAGTCCTCTGTAGACGTTGAGAGAGCGCAAAGAGTAGGAGAGGGAGGCGCGCGAGATTGAAGAAAGCTTTGAAACCCAAACATTAAACGCTTGAGTTTTAATTTCTTTTACCAACACTTCCGTGACGTTTTCTTCATAAAAACGTCGTGATATTTATTTGTCCACATTTTAATAATAAAATGTCTCAATTACTTCTCCAAATATGTGTCGTTTTAATGCAATGTTGCCAAAAACTTAAACCTTTCCTAACATTTAAAAAACGTCACGAAAGGTTTATACAATCTGCGACGTTTCCCCAATCAAACATCGTTGATTCTATACTTTTTTTGTAGTGATAGTTACGTGTTTTTCCCTTTTCTCCTTTTTTAAAAATAAAAAGTAACAAATACCAACAAAAGACAGATAGCTAACTAGCATTCTTTCTCTCTCTTTTTTTCTTATAGTATGAATCCTTGTAATTTATATTTTTTGGATGCACGTTTTAGTGAAAGGGGGTCGATTTAATGTCAATTTCTTAATATTTGATATTGAGTTTGAATTTAATTTTAATCAAATATAATTTAGTCAATTGATTTCAAATGTATTTGTTTTGATTTATAATTATTAGTTTCTAAGAAGATTTTATTAACAAATTTAAACTCATATTTAATTAAATTTTGTTCAATTTACTAATATTTAAGATTTTTTGGATGCATATTTTAGTGAAAATTTCCGGTTTAATCCCAATTTCTTAATATTTAAAATTGAGTTTGAATAAATATAATTTAGTAGGTTGATTTCAAATATACTCATTTTTATTTATTATTATTAGTTAGGTAAAAATTATTATATTTCAAATTTAAACTGGTATTTAATTAAATCTAATTTAATTTATTAATTTAAAATTAAAGTATCATATATAAATTTGTTTATCATCTCTAAATATATATTTTTTAATGTACTAGATAATTTTTTAATACACTTAATATCTCGTTAATTATTTATAGAACTCATTTTTTTCATATCTAATTAATGCATGGTTGAATAAAACTTTTGATACTCCTAAGAATAAATAACTTAAATAATATCATCTTAAAATAATTAGTAAAAATTGATCATTTGTAACTATAAAATTAAATATTCAAATCATATAAACATCCCTTTATAAAAATGATTTGATGTTCGCAAAATATAAAACTTTATATAAAAGATAACTTGAATATTTTACTTTTTAATACCCTAATAACTTGAATTTTTTACTTTTTAATACCCTCTTTGTTTTATTCGAACTTAAGCCAGTTTGAGGAATTTGCCTCAAGTTTTCTACAGTGCTTAAAGATTCCCACTTGTCTCAAATTTAAGTTTCGGAATCTAATTAGCCACCGTTTTAGACGTTCGAGGAAAATTATTGGGAGGACTATTTATTTTCACATATAATAAATTCATTCACCTGAAAAGAGAAATCCGATGGGACATTCATACTATATAATTATGATTTATCAATCCCTTTCATTATTTCCAACAATTCCTACGCCTACACCTCCCTTTCCATGGCCAATTCAACCCTACTAAAACGGCTCGAGTTCATAAATTATTTGCTAAAAATGACCAGTCAGGTTATGCACCAAGAAAAGGTTTCACATGTCTCTTTGTTTCTGTCGTCAGTTTTTAACGAACAAATGACCAATGCATGTAATTCATAACTCGAACACTCAGTCTTGTGATTTATGGGAAGGTATTTGAAACCTCGTGTTTGAGTCTTTCAAATTTATAAGTTTAAAGACATCTTCACATAATTTGTTTCCATAATAAAAACTTTAATAGAGTAGTTCCAAAACCCAGCGCTTTGTTGGGAATAATCCATAAAGAATTATCCAAGATTTTTAATTCATTAATCAACAAAGCAAACATAAGTATTTTGAAATGAAAAATGTTAGTGAATATATAAAACCAATTAAGTTGGTTTCACGCAATAGTTTAAGCTGTTGTGGTGAAACGGTCATTTAATATGGTATCAGAACCTTTGTGATCAAGTGGTCGTGAGTTCAAATCTTACCACCCACCTATTATTCAGCACAAGGTAGATTGAACCTGTGCAAGTTTCAAGCTCAAAGAGCTTTCACTTAAGGGAGTGTGTTAGTGAATATATAAAATCAATTAAGTTGGCTTCACACAATAGCTTAAGCTATTGTGGTGAAACGGTCACTTAATAAAAAATACTATTTTATGACAGAAAATATTTACAAAAATAAGAACTTATAACAATATCCTATCACGTGCTTTAATCTAAATTGCTAATATCTTGTTTTATTCTCAAATTCAATAAGAGCATCAAGTCTTATTGTGACAATTTTTGACCTTATAAGGAAGTATGAGATCATGCCAAATTGATTCACCTCCTGTAGAATTTTGGGCACGAAATTTAATAATTTACTTCCCAAAAAATAAGTTAAATGCTTATTTTAAGACATGAAACTTAGTAGTTGCATGATATGGGGTTAGGTTTTGAAAATTATAAGGTTTTAGGTTAAGGATCCAAAGTTTTTCAAGCTTTGCACACACACTCTTTGTGAAGAATATTATAATATACTCTTTAATAATTGATGATAAATGACTAAACGTATAAAGGGAGTTTGGATAAGAGATGAACAAATGCTGGTATATATATATATATATATATATATATATATATATATATGGACCCCTTATATGATACATATTGATGTGTAATGAGGCCCCTCATCTATTATTTGTACCAAACTGTCTACTCTTAGTCCCCACCTTTGGGATAGGCTTTACATCAATAAATTTAATGGCTACTTACTAAAGATATGTACATATCTGCCTTAAATTTCAATGTAATTAAGAGCATCATCTTTTCTATGTTCTTTTAGGAATAAGTTCCTTTCATGTTAATAGTGATACAATATCAATTATTATAATATTAATTGTAAAGTAATATAGAAAGAAAATAATATAATAAAAATACAAAAATTTACATAATTTAAGTAATGTATATAAAAGATTTCTTTTATTACCAAGAAAAGTATAAAATTATATTTTTAAAAATATCTAATGAGACTAAAACTCTATTTTAGTACATTTTTTAAAATTATGTCACGAGTTTGACACTTATTTTACACTTATCATTAGCGTTATTTCACTTCTATCGTAAAAATGTCTCTAACTAATTTGAGATCTGATCGATTAACCTTTGAAATTTTACTATTAACTAAGAATTTAAGATATATAGTTTTCGGCAAGGTTATTATTTTAGTTTCCAATAGTATATCCCGATTTGTTGAAATTGCATTCACATTACTCATAATTATGTTCATGAGTTTACAATTATCATAATAGGTCATAACCGAAATGTAGATCGCAATTAATTAAAATCGAGTCATCATACCCAATTTGGTTTCACACAAAAAGTTTTATACATACATTCGTTTTGTCTTTTAAAGAGACACTCCATTTTTGACCATCTAAAGTTAAGTCAGGAAGTGTGAAAATGAATGGACTAATCTTTGATTAGTGAATGCATTATGCATGACCTAGACAAAGACAGTCTGCTCTGCTTTTGTTTTCTTTTTTTTTCCCCCGCTTATTTAAAAGCTGTGATTTAGAGAAAGTAATCAATAGGATTCAACCAGGTATCTTGGGGTTGATTTTCTAAAGGCAAAGCAAGAGCAGGCCTCAAACACTTTATCGGTGGATGATTAGCTTTTGCTTAACCTATCAATTACCCTTTTACAATATCACAATCATCTTGAATAAAATAGTATCATCACATGCACACTGATTACTGATAGCCTTTAATTTCATCTCAAGCTAATTGATGTGCAATAGGTAGCCGAGTTTAGCAGAGTTCAAACCGATTTTAATACTAACATAATACAAGTTCGGTACCCGTCAATATTAGATACGTTCAATACCGTTTTTAGTCTCTTATTACGATCAAAGTAGTAACAGAAGTAGTATCGAAGATGATTCTTTCGTATCAATTTTGGTTTAGACTTTAATGATAGAGGGTTTTCTTAATTTCCACATCTAATAACATGTGAAATTGTTAGTATGATCACATGTGATACTGACCAATTTGCTTAGGAGTCAAGGAGAATCTATGACTTGAATATAAAAAATGCTTGAGTATATAAGAGAAGTGTTTGTAATCAATCCCTCATACTGTCACAAAACCACATGACAATGTAAATTTGTATTATTGAGGGAAACCCCATTTCTAGCAACTGAGGGAAAACCCATCTCTTTCTTCCTCTATAGCAACTATCTGTAGCTGCATGTGCCTAAGCTAACTAACCACAGAAAGATTTGTACCGCACTCAGGACTTATGTTTCAATGTTACTCTGTAGTTTTTTCTTCGTTTAGGTGAGAAAACACTACCGAATCCTAGGTTATGGACTTACGTAGTGGCTTGATTGACTCATAAATATTCTAATCTTAGACGCAATATGAACTCGTGAAAGCTATTGATTGACAATCTTGTGCTTTCAAGCCTGATTGCAAACAGTATAAACAAGTACGATTCGTAAGTTACGTAATTTGAATTTAATTATTTAACGAGTCAATAATTCAAAATCAAGTTACGAGCTTGATTTAAATGATTGTTACGACCTCTAACATGTCTTATTCGTTTGAGTCCTTTTCAAGTGGTTGAACTTGGAAAAGCTACTTGAAATTACGAGCTTGGAGTATCATTTATACTAAATGTGTTAGGAGCCGTTGATTTATTAAGCGACTTACATAAAATATGTGTTAATATAAAGCATTTATCACAATTGATAACTTTTATTAAATAATTTATTAGTATTATTAAGTATAATATAATATTTATTTCAAGAAACTCTGAGATTCACTCAAAAGGTTGACATGAGGCTGATGGAGAAATGAAAGCACGAAAGCTGAAGTTAAGGTTCAATACCAGCTGCTAAAAATTCAGTGTAGGAACATGTCTGTCTCGCAATCATCAATTGAGGGGTCCCAAATTGGTATGGAAGCCATGTGAATGCTCAAGCACTAGCAAGTGAAAAAGCAATCTCTTGCCACTTGTCAGGAAATTCCTTATTCTTCTTCTGCCCTTTCACTCGCTATGTAATATGCGTACAGGAATTCATCAGCATGACGACTTTGCCAGGAGATCCAATTTGTTTACAATGTCTGAAAAATCCATTATGTATTGAGTAAATTCTCATATACGGATTTCTAATTAATGATTAAAAAATTAATTGTAAAAATTTTAAACTTTTTTTTTCAATTTTTAATTTTAAGTTTGATTTATTTTATTACCTCTTGTTATTAAAAATTGATAAGTTTATTAATTAATCAGTCAATTTTTATAAATTAATAAGTTCTTATAAAATAAAATGAATTAATTAATTTTCACATAATAATCTTTTTCATTAAACTTTAATTATTTGATGGATAGAGACAATCTCTTTCAATTATATTTTAAAATTTTAAGTTTATTCAATTTTTAGCCGATTTTTATTGAGTAAATTCTTATATACGGATTTCTAATTAATGATTTAAAATTTTAATTATAAAAAATTTTAAACTATCTTTTTGTTTTTCAATTTTCAATCTTAACGTTTGATTTATTTTAATAACTCTTGTTGCTAAAAATTGATCAGTTTATTAATTAGTAGGTCAATTTTCATAAATTAATAAGTCTTTATAAAGTAAAATTAATTAATTAATTTTTATATAACAATATTTTAATTAAGCTTCAAATTCTTTAATAGATAAATAGAAATAATCTCTTTCAATCATATTTTAAAATTTTTAATTTTACCAATTTTATAACAATTTAATATAGGTTGAATTTTTTTAAGCCTCGAACCTCTTGTTTTAACGGGTTAACTTTCAGTCTGATTTTTGAAACATCGATTCTAATATCTTTACCAAATTACTTATCTTAGATAAGTTGTTTAATCAGCAGTTTGTAAGTTTTAACCTTTTTTTTAAGGATAAATTGTAATCTTTAACCTTTTTTTAAGGATAAATTGTAATCTTGCGAATCGATTGTGGTTGAAACAATCGAGAAAAATGGTATATTGAGTAGTCATGATGATGCTGATCGAATTTGTTAGTGCTCAAACAAAGAAAGAAAATGATTAGAATGGCATATATATAGTCAGAGGGTTGTTAATGAGTGGAAGATAAAAGGTGAAACTTGTGGGTTTCTCATTATATTATATATCACCATCGAAATGTTTCCTCAGGTTTTGTATCAGAACGAATTGGTGAATGATGGCTTTGCACTTTGGATAAGTAAAGAAATCAAAAGAGAAGGAAAGTTAAAAACAAAAGTGAAAGTCATTGAGGCTTCTTGTGTATATCTCTCACTTTTGTTTCCTTTTGCTTTTCATATCTCTCTTCTTTAGAATCTTTGATGGTTTGTGGGGGCTTAGAAGAACCCCAAGTCATCATCTCTATCCTCAAGTCTCGAGACATCATAACACTATCTTGAATTCCCAATTCGACCCCCAATTTTTTGGTTACTCAAAATCAGACATTATTTATATTTATAAGATCAAATTTAAGAATTCTTGTCAAATATTTTTTATAAAAAGAAATTTTCAACTTGATAATATCTTCTTCTGTTAGATAAATAAATATTAAAAAGATCAAATCAGAGATACTAATAAGATGACATTTGACTTAATTTATGCATATACTAACTCATGTTATATTGTACGAATCTTTGAAGAGTAAGGTGATAATTTCACATAATTTATATTCTTTTTTTCTTCATAAATTGGTAATTTATAAGTAATTTTTTTATAACATAGAAGACAAATTTTGGAATATACATAATAACATCTAATTGTGTAATTTAAGTTAATTAATAACTCAAAATCGAATAACAAAATTGATTTAAATAATTGTTCAAGAGCTAAATTCTTTAAAACTCATTGGGAAGTTCTAACACTAGAGAAGGGGTTGGAAGCACTTGTTCTTATTAGGGTGTTTCAAACCTGTACTGCTTAATTTTGTTCATATATTTGTGAGATTCTATATAAATATGTTTAAAAAATTTAATAAAATTGGTAGAAATTAATTAAGAAGAGGATCTGATAGTTTAGAAAAGATACAATTTATATGCACTTATTTGATAGTGCATATATGGGACCTTCCAAATGATTTCTTGCCTGCCATTCAACTACTACCTGTGGATTTAATTGATTCAGACGTTCAACCATCTAATATTATGTAGTCAGAGCAGTAAATGCTATTAATAAATAGCATTCCCAAAAACTGTTACGATGTGAGTTATTCTTGTAATTACTTTTTATTTTTTATTTTTTATAAATTTTATTAACCTTTACCATATTTTATATATTTATTGATATTGTGTATTGTTATTATATGTTAGTTTATCAAAAATAGTTATTTTATTATGTAAAGATAAGACTACATGTGATTAGATATATCCGAATCTTACATTTTAACGAAATTTTCAATTGTTGTTATAATTTTATTAGGTATGAACTTATCGATAGAATCTGAAAATTAGTTTTGACAAAACTCTTTTAAAGAAATTTTAATGTGATAATTTACTTTATCAATACCCATTAGATCTCCAATAAAAACATTTGATGTTTTGATATTTACTTAAATTAAAGTAAAGTGTCACTAAGGAATAATCATAAGAGTGTCCAATGTTTTAATTAAAAAAATTGAAAGTTGATAAAATCATAGAAACAGGTTTATTGACCGAGACTTCTCTGAGTTTGGTATTGTTGTTTTGGATTGTAAGACATTATTAGAGCTTAGATTAGATATCCAAGTTCGATGGATACGTCGCATTATGAATGACGCTGCTCACTCTCTTACTCGAGCATCTATTCAATTTTTGCCACTGTATATTTGAAAAATTATTCCGACTGTTCTCCACTCTTATTATCATTAGGATTTTCTACTTAAAAAAAAAAGGTTTATTGACTGAGGACAAACTTTTAATAAGCTTTCCGTTATTTTTAAATATTAATCAAGTTTCCAAGTAGGATTGCTTTGTTTCCAAAACCACCTACAACGGCGGCGCCTACGATCCTGTGGCCGGTCAGAATGATGAACCCAATGCAAGGATTTTCACCGACACAACACAACTTTGTGGATTTGATTTCACCATCTCGAAGCAACAATTTGTTTAATACCCTACAATCGATCTTAGCTACAAATTTTATAATTTAAGATTACATGTTGTTATTTGAAATTTTCAGATTATATTTAGTTTTGACTTTAGACTATTTCTCGAGCTTTGGTCCTTTGTTAGATTCATAAAGTTCTGAATTCGATACATGAACAAATCTGCTACTACAAGCTAGAGTTTTTTTTTTGTAATTCGTAAAAAAAGTACATACGATTCAGGAGTCAAACAATAAACTGAGATTCTCCTATTTTTATCATACGTATAGAGTCGAAAAGATAAGAAATTTGTTACAAAAATATGTCATGTAAAGATTATTCGAAGTCAAGTTTAATACGGGAAGGGACATGTTGAATAAAGTTTAATGTTCTCAAAATCAGACCGTAAGTTAAATCGATAAGATAAAAGATTTAAGAGTTAAAAGGTTCAATCAGTATTAAATCCTCATAAAACAGGTTAATGATTAAATAAAATTGAAGAATTTAAAAAATGATTAGAAAAAATTATCCTTACTTTTAAAAATTTTTAAGTTTAATTAAAAAAACTGTTAAATAAAAATCAATTGGCTTATTTTATAATAATTAATTAGTTTATTAAAATTAACTAATTAATTAATAAAATAATCAAATTTTAATAACAAAAAGTATTAAACTAAATTAATCGAAAAATTAATCGGTTTAAGATTTTTTTGTTAAACTTTCGGTTTTAAAAATATTGGATATGGTACTATTATTAATAAAAACTATTAAAATTATATTCAAAAAACCTTTTATTTCTTTGTTTTGGAATAATCAATTATAAATTTAATTAGATAATTAAGTTCCCTTGTATATTACTATCACCCCTTTAAAGATCGACTTAAAGTCTTTATCTTTTAATAATAAAAAAGCTCAATATAATCAACGAAACATAATTGAAACATGACCATTTACGTATTTTTGGTTAACTATCATGGGAACTGGATTCAAAAGATCGTGGCTAATCTTGAGCAGCCGAAATGAACGATAAGCTTTTGATTATGGCTTCCTTGGAACTGATAATAGTTAGCCGAAAATGTGGATAAGAGACTCCTTTTCTTTATAAATTCTCTTCCGTTCATATCTTCCTCGATATTTGTACATATAATCCAAGCAGTCGTGTCTTTTTCTTGTTCCCATCTATGTTCCTACATAATGAATCATAAATAAGTAAGGTACTATAATTAGATATTGACATTTCAATGCATTGAATTTTGAATTATATAGACGAAATTATAAATATCAATTATCACTGAAGAAACTTAATCAAATAAGGGATAATTAGAATACATTTTAGTATATAACTTCTTCAATTATTTATTTACTAGTACTGGTTATTTTCTAGTTATTGTTGTTGTTGTTATTGATATAAATTATTTCCTAATAAATTGATATAAAATAAAGTATATTTACGTTCTAAAATATTTACAAAATATGAAATGGTTGACAAAATTAACAAGTGCTAAGTACCTACAAATCAAGTATTCGAAGGTAGTCTCCCACAAAGACTAAAATACTCGCTACTGAATTAATCATAATTACTTGAACTAAAATGACAAGAAACTTAAAAGATGATTGGATTGGAGCAAACAATAAATTATAAATATCGTAAATAAACAAACAAGGAAAATTTGATGGTTTAGACTTAGGGCTTTGGGGTTTACCAATTTAAAAGACTTATCAATAAATTAAGGAATTGATTGAATGACAAGTTATAATAACAATTGTACAACTTGACTCATATTCTCTCTCATGACATATAAGAATACCTAACAAGTTGATTACCTTCTTTTAATGTGAAACCTAACTAGTCAAATTCATTAAGAACAAGCAACCACAAGTTATCACACAAGTTTAGGATATCACTATCTCTAAATTTAATGTGTTTATCTTCCTAGTGCATAAATCATACTTCACCTCTCAGTTCATCATATGATTCCTAAAATTGCATTTATGGTGATCAAGCATAGAAACAACAATGAAGTTTAAGAAAGATAAAAATAAACCAAGAACTTTTATTCAACACCAATCAATCTATAAAATATAATCAATCCCCCAAAGTAAGCTACATCTCTCACCTTAAATAGGGTTTAGTTCCAAACCATAATAACAGAATCCATACAAACAAAGACAATCAACATCCAAGAAATAGTTGAGAAAGAAGGTAGAGAGAACACAAAACAAGATTGCTTCCAATGCTTGATTCAATCCTCTTTTCTCTTTTGGGTGCCTCCAATTCTGTAGCTTCATTTTCAATGTCTCGCCCCTACTTTTAGTCTTAAAAATAAGTATTTATAGTGTCTTGGGCTCAAAGAAACCTAGTTTTTGCTAAACAGGAGCATGCAGATCGTCATAATGCCGACAAAGTCCGTTAGGCAAACTTCATATCTGTTGAGCGAACTTTTTCGAGTTTCTGAAGTGAATTTGGCTAGTGAATATCCGTTGAGCGTAATTGAATGACCTTAATTCGACAGCCTCTTACCTCAAAATCTATCCAGTTGTACCTATTCAGTAATTAATAAAGTTGAAATGTGTGAGAATTAGCCAAATAAAGTTCAAAATTCACAAAGAAATAAGTTAAATTAGTTCCAAATCATCCCAAAAGTATATATAAATAATTTGACTTATCATGAAATATTACTACAATTATATCAATTGTAGCTTAAATATTAATCAGTTTTGATGGTGTATATGTGTTTGAATTATGTTATTTACATTTTGAGTAAACTAAATTAATTAGCGAACTGTTAATCTTCGTATCAATTATGACTCAAGTGAATGGAGTGAGAAATATTGTTTTTGAATATTCTTTTATATGTAAAAATAAATTAAAATAAAAGCTTATGAAAATGGTCTCTGAAAGCTGTGAGGCAGAGAGAAGTGCAATTGAGTGCTGCTATTCAATGCATGTAGAATTGCTGATTACAGATATTCGTTAATTTGATGAGTCAAAATGCTCTTTGGTAGGCCATTCCTTACCACACGCTTCTCATGTTTGATGATTCATGTTTAGGGATAATCTCAAGTTTTATTTGAATATGACCCAATTTAAAATAAAAAAACTCAATTTAAGTTGATTAAGTTTTAAGTTAGGTTTTTTTTTTAATAATTGTAAGCTATATTCAATTTCGAACTTTACAATCCAACCAATCTTGAAGCTCAAACCTCAACCATATATGAAAGAATATCGTCGTTATCAAATATCTCATCTTGTTGCGAGTCACTTGCTATGATATACATTTGTATGTAACAAAAGATTTTTTTTTTATCATATACGAAACAACACTGTTTTATTTCTTAACTATATTTTTTAATTTCAATTTTATGTTTTTATTTTTGAGCTTGACTCGACCTAATCTATTTTCGAACCTATTGAAATTGGGGTCAAGCTTCAAGATTAGATAAGACTAAGCTTGTTGCCAACACTATTAATGTTACCATTGATATGCATTTAATATAGAGGATCATCTTTTTCACGTAAGTAATTAGATATTCCTTATTTACCGTGTGAAAAGGCAAAAAAAATGTTTAAAGCAAATTGGGATTTTATGGAATAGGTGATGATCTGTAAATATGATAAGGATTAAACCATCGATTTAAACAATAAAATCACAAGATATAGGGACTGATCAACTGGTCATTAGATGCAAATTAAAAGTGGAATGACTAATTGGAAACAGCTTTCAAAATATTATCAATTTAATAATTATAATTACATTCATGTAATGGTTTGAAGGTAATATTGCATTTGTAGTAATTTTCAAAAAAGAAAATTGCATTTGGTACCACAATTTCTTATAATTGAGTTCGTCCGTAATTATTACAATAATTTGTAATTGCGATATAATTAATAATTTATAATTTAAAATATTGAAAATAAATAATTTCATAATAATACATTGTTTAAATTAGTGTCTTGATTAAAAGTGAAATTGCAATTTAATTTCATTATTGCGAGTTTTGCGAGTTTTCTTTAAGGGATAAATTAAACAGTACTTAATTTTTTTGGATTTTTAAATTTAGTTTTAATTTTTAAACATTTAATTTAATTTTTAATTTTTAAACTCACTAAAATCATGTTAAAATATTATTTTTTAAGGTGGCATATTCATCAACTATCACGTGTATGTCCACCTATCTATGGTAACATAAAAAAACATCATTTTAACTTGAGTTGTACTATTTTTAAAAAGTTATTCATTAAATTCAAAACTTTTAGAAAATTTGATATTAAATTAAATTTAAAAGGTTAAATACTTGTGAATTTATTATTTCTTTCTTTAATACTATGTAGCATCCATGACTTGCTCGAGCTCCTTCGACCCCCTAAGAGGTATGATAGAATTTGTTCCTCACGTCTCTACTAATTTAAAGTTTCAAATTCGAGAGTCTTGGAATCTCATGGAATTGGAAATACTGATTCAACAATAGTGCGTCTTCCCCTCCCTAAGAATATTTGATATAATTGGAGCCAACTTAGGATGCATGAACCTCTGTTAATATGAAGCCTGAACCAACCAATTCTAACTAGCAATCGACGTGCATGAAAGGGACAGATCGTCTGTTCCATCCATCCTAATCCAACTTTGTTTCAAGCACATTCACGACTTTGGCACAAAGTGGAACAGAATAGAGGGAACAGATGAAAGTGGTCTGACTTCACCTAAATATCCTGAGCTAAACCTGACAGGTACATTGAAGAGTTCTGTCATCTGTGGTTTGGTAAAAGCTGAATTTTGGTTTTGGGTAAAACTGAGTCCTGAAGGATCGATCGAGCATGAAGAAGATACATTATCAAGAGAAGAGTCTAGTAATAATTAGGCATTGGATTGAGAGGAGTTGTCAGATGCTTAGCTTTATCGTTACAAAGTCATGTGAGTTCCTGTTTTGGAAACCTCTTCCTGTCACTCCCAATATCTTCCAATGTATAGCTTGGAGAGGTGTGCTTTTAAGTGTGTGTTGGCATAAGAGAGACTCTGGTCCTCATTGCACGCCGAAAAAGGAGCTCTCACCTAAGTTTTTTTTTAATCTTTTTCCCAAATTTTCACTGCCTGGAATGTTATGTGTGTGTATACACACACACAAATATATATATATAGAAAGTAAGTTTCATATTCTAATTTTGTCAGTAAGATTTTTTGTCTGTTAATTATTACTTTTTTCCGGCCATGGAAAGAGCTTGATTGTTTCTTGTTCAGAAACCATGTGAACTATTCATCCCACTTGCCTTTTGTTTTCTTCTCTTTGTTATCTACCTTTGTTCAAATGTTGGCATGGCATCTAAAAGTCCTTCAAGAGATCTTTAAGTTCTTGTGAGTGACATGTTGAGTACGAGGAAAGATGAAAAACAAGGATTGATTCATAAAATTTTCACAAAATCTCGATGACATGTTTAACATGTTATGGTTTATAAATTAATTCTTAATATTAACAATTAAGATAACTCTTATTTAAATAAAACTTAATAATTATATTCAAATTAACGACTTTTCGTCCTATAAACAATAAAGGGCTATTTGTACTTGTCATGAATTTCACAATAAATAAAGAATGTTAAAATAGTTTATAAATATATAGTAAATCTCTTTTATAAAGTGCCTTTTAGGGTAAAGTTAAGCCTAAATTTATCTTTACGAGCACTACTATATACAAATCTTAATAGATTAAAAGACTGTAGATCTCTTTCATGTTTAATTTTTGAAATTCTTCAAAAAAAATTATTTAGTTTTTAGATTTTCAAAAACTCATGTTTTGAAACTTGGGTTAAAAATTAACATAGAAACACACATAATATAAACATTATATGTAAAGTAATTAAATATTACTAGCATCATACCTTGAGGCAATTTCTTAATTTAAATAATTAAACTTAATTTAAAATAATTATAATAATTTATTAATTTTAATCAAATTTAATTAATTTAAAATTTAAAACTTTGGTTAAATCTTCCTGTAAACATCATTTGATTGGTCTCCCAATCTTACACATTAATATCAGAACGATAGGGAGTCTATCCACATCAATCCATAATCCACAAGTTGGATAGCATAGTTGATTTTCTTGTTCTGCAATATCCTCTTAAAACTAGTAAGTGTCAGTAGGAATCAAAGCTTAGAAAAGTCGATGTATATGCATCAGTGATCCACATGATCTTTCATCTGACAGCTAAATCATACTCAAACCTGCCAGGCTAACAGAAAACTGTTGATTAATTAAAAAAAAAACATAAACCCTCGTGTAGATCAATTATGAGCTAGTCATCAGACGCTTTTTTAAGTATTTTATAGTGTTATTATTTCATAAATATACAACTTAATCATGTTAGTAACATACTAACATGGGAAAATTTTATTTTATTTGTGCAATATATAGTCTTATATTATATTGATAGGTTAATAATTTAAATTAGTAGGTAGATACTATAATTAGGTCTACAATTATGATAATCGTACTAACTTATCTAGTGTGAAGTATCCGATTGATGTGATTTGTAGATTATTAGGTCAATCTAGAAATTTACTCGGTGCGTATTCAAAAAATAACGACTACGAATTCTTTGATAATTTCTTTACAACGTATAATTACATTATTAAATAAATACTAAAATGTAATATTTCTTCAAAAATTACGAAATATAAAGAAAAATTAAAACTTTCGGTTTGAGTCTCTAAAATTTTCTTATCGATCGATTATTCGGGATTGAACTGGTAATTTGATTTTGAATCATTAACTTACGTATTTTTTAAAGTTTATTCGATAATCAATTGCATTGTAATGTTATAAGAAATTAGAGGAATATTTCAATCTTAACTATTTTATTACATAGTGAAGTTATTATAATAAAGTATATACAACCCCTTTTTTGAAGACAATGTAACTTATGAATGTCATGTGAAGTAGAGAGCAATTGTTACCCATGTGGCTATGTCCTCTTCCCGTCCCACCAAGCTTATGATTATGAATCTTTAATTGCGTGCACTCGATAATTTATTCATTACGTACTTGAAGAATAATATAGCAATTGTAAGATTTATCAATAAAAATTCCAACGAGAAAAAAACTGATCCTTTCGATAGATGTTTAGCCTGAATCTAGCTTCCATTAGCACTTTCAACAGTCCTGATAATAGGTTCCTACACGAAAAACTGCTCCTTGCTTTGCCTCCAGTCACTTTCTTCAAGCCAATTGCAGAAGCTTTTCATGGGGTCTGTCTCTTGCTTGTCTGCTTAGAGGGTAGAAGTCATAGCACATCATTGTCCATCGATGATGAAGCAACTATTGGTGGTCATAGTGTGAGCATTCTTCTCCAGGCTAAATGGGCAAAGAAAAAGAGAAATAAAATATGCCTAGATTTCATTTCTCATCTGTCTTTTCATTGTCTCTACCTGCTTGCATATCTTCTGTGCTGATTCACGGAAGGTTATGAAGACAGTTTGAATTTTGTTTTAGAATCATGTGGCCACTGCTGCAACTTTTGTGTGCCCTCCCTCTGATTCAAACTACTGGGATTTGAGTAGTTAAAAAAAGCTATAAACAAAACAAAGGATCATTAGTTTAATTCTCATGTTGTTCTGTTTAAGAAAGAAAAGGCCCATTTGGCTTTTATGGTGAAAGACCTAGCTAGAAGGCCATTGTCAAAAAGGCTTGGAGTTGATTCAAAGCTATAAACTACAAATACAATATTATAACGTTTCACAAAATTAAAATATATAAGTAAATTCGTACTGTAAGTCAAATTATAATTTAATATTTTATTTTGATAATAATAATAATAATATCCTAAATTGTAATAAAATTAAAATTTTATCAGTTCTTAACGTCTAGACCGTCAATTTAATTTATTTAATATTATATTTGAATAATTTGGATTTAATTTAAAACGATTTCTTAAGAAATTAGTTAATTATACCTATTATTACTGCGAAATGATATTAAAAATAATAATATGGACTTAAACTTTTTATAAAATATTAAAATGCATATATATTGATCGAGTGCACACAATAACTTACAAAATACATGTTTTAAACAAGTCGTTGGACAAATCAATAACTTAGAAGCAAGTGATGGACATGTTCCGTTGGAAATTATCAATCTTCTTTAATGTTGAATTGAACTACAATCCCTGATATTATGACTCAAACCTATAATATCTTAAATTGAGAGATTCTTATCAAGACTAGTTTCACCGTTTGAACGGCACCATTGGGGCAAGCATGGTGGAGAAGGTTTTGGACACCATAAACTTGAAGAAGCATATTCAAAATGGGGTCTACCAAGATAAGAGGCAATTTTGGAGTTAATGCTTCCTTATCCTAGTTTTAGGTTTGGTCATTGCATTGCTGTGATGGTATAGCCCACCTATAGAACCTGTCCCCATGACCCATATCAAAATTACCGAATTCCCATGTCCAATCTACAAAAATAGGTCACATCCGTGACTGCATAGAGGCTAGAACAGGAGTTGGTGCAAGGAATAGGTGACCCGTCGTTTGTTATTTTCTTGTTCAAGCATTTAATGCTGTCCCTCAGTGACGGGGGATTGTATGAATAAAGATCGAGAGAGGAAGGAGGGTTAATTTATTGGAGCCATCGAAGACAGACATTCGAGGAGGGACCATTTGTGCTTGTTGAATGCTAAGTTTGTATTGTCATCTCCACTACAGAGTCTAATGAAAAGCTGCTTTCGTGAGATTGACCAATAGGCTTGTTCATAGCCTCTCCTGTCCACGAGACATTGTCCAAACTTTGAAGAGAAACTAAGCCCCATAGTACTGCCAGAAACTTGGGGTGTCACAGGATTTTTCTTGGAAGCAAGCTGTTAGTAACAAATTTTCTTTTACGACAAGCGGATTCGCTATCTTTCGATTGCAAGATAACTTTTCTAAGGAAAGTACTTTTAAAAAATTAGTTAATTGTTTAACTATTATTAAAAAAAATATTTTTAAAAAAGTTTCATACAATAAACTCTTTGTTAACATAAAAATAAAAGTTTTTTAATTTTAAATATATTTTATTTTGTAATAAAAATTATTTAAAATATATTAAATAATATACAAAGTATAATATATTAATTATTATATAATTTTAATCCATATAAAACATAAATCAAAATATATTTAACCAAATCTTTTATATGGATTATAACATAAGTAAAACTAATATAAAAAATAAATATTAAAACATACAAAAAAAGTCAAATAACATTATATAAATCTCAAATAAATGTAAAGATGTATTTGTAGGTATTGTGAGAATTATGTATAAAACATAAAGGTAAAAGGGACTAAAAAATAAGCTCATTAATTGATTTAAAAAATCTACCTAAAAATGTATTTTTTTAGAAGTACCAAATTTGAGCTTATTAAAAAGTTATATTTTAGCTGTCAAAAAAACTATATTTACTGAAAAATATTTTTCATTTTACAGCTAAATATTCATTTAAAAAAAGCTTTTGCGGTAAAAAAAATATTTATTCACTCTCTAAAAATTCAACCAAACAATTAAAATTTAAAATCAATAAACAGATTTAATCAAAATAATTTATAATTTTATTCATATTTAGATCAATAAAGTAAAATATAACCATGTCGTCTAATTAAAATTCCCAATTATAATCTTGTTTTGATCGATAAAGCAAAATTTAGCCATGCCCTCTAATGGTATCCAATGAACTTATTATCTAATCATTATCACCAACTCAATTTGTCTCCTTCGGATTACATGAACCATCGAAATTTGAGGCATCTTTTGACTTAGGAAGGTATCCTTTTCTAAAGGAAGCTTTTTCCAATGTTAGGTATGAAAGATGCTTCACATTTTACACAAATAAATAAATAAATAAATAAAATTTCTGAGGAGAAGTTACAACCTTCCTGTAACTATAGACATTATGTTAATCTGATATTTGTAGCTGATGGGATATAAAAGTAGAAGTGCTGGTACACGTAAATAGAATAAGTAGGAGTGAACTAACTCCTGTGATGACCACCATATAGTGCTTGCTCTTTTGCTTTACTGGCCTTATCCCAAGTCCCGTCATGAAACTAAGAATCGGAATGCCACTGAGTATGGAGCTTTTCTGCAGAAAATATGATTCTAAAAGATGGAAAGCTGTGTTCTTGCTAAGAGAGAACGAGAAAAGAAATGTCAAACACTTTTCTTTCCACTTTACACGTGAAAAGCTTCCGTTAAAGTTATTCTAATTAATTTAAATCTTTTTGAAAAAATCATTATCTTAATTTTCAGTTAAAAAAAATAAGGATGAAGTACTTTCATTGGAACTATCACATGTAAACTAATTAAATGCTTCTTATATAACAAATTAACTCAACTCTTAAACTTAAATCGAACTAATTAAATTCAATCAAAGCTAATAATTTATTATAATAATAAGAGTAAAGTCTTGTATTGTTGTATTTCTTATTTTAGCGGGATTCACACTGAATGTTATTTTGTCACTGATGTAGTATATAAGTATAATGAAATAACTATAATTCTTCAATATCCATTCCAATAGAGCAATACCTTTCCTAATAAATTTGCGCTTGTCACTTAAGGGGGTGCTTGTTTGGGGGTAATGGAGAGAAATGTATGGATATGGAATGAAAATTTATGTTTAGTATCAACAGGAGTAACACTTTCATTCCTCCATTTTTAACAATACTCCATACCTGTAGATTACTAGAGGAATAAGATTTATTGTTGGCTATACTCCATTTCTATTCCTTACTATATTCATTCTTATTCCTATTTTCATTTCCTTCTATGAAGCAAGCGTCCCTAAGTAAAAGAAGGTTATGGTCAGTATTCAGTAATCCTCAAGTCATCTCTATTTCTGATTAACAAACACCAGTTCTGGCTTTCAAGTGTTAAAAAGTTGTGGTCATTCTTAATTTATCTCTTTTCATTTCTGCATTTGCTTTCAGCAATCTTTTTCGTCATGCACCAGCACGAATGGACTGAGCAGATAGTGGCAGACATCAA
>JANZLX010000005.1:398696-416711 GCA_025531955.1 Erythroxylum orinocense | reverse complement strand
TTGTTCTAGATTATGCGACTTGGGTTATGAAAGCAAGTACAGTTACTTCTCGAGCTGCTGTTGGTCATGGCACTAGTAGCATTAGGCATATTGGTTGGGCCAAACCGCGTGAGGGATGGATCAGGTTGAACACGGATGGGATGAAGCAAATGTCAAGTTGAAGTGCTTCTGCCGTTGGTCTCATTCGCGATAGTTCTGGTGTTTGGTTGGGAGGGTTCGTCCACCATATTGGCTTTTGCTAGCCCCTGGATGCTAAGTTATGGGGTGTTTATTCGGGGTTAAATCTGGCTTAGGATATGGGTTATCAGCGGGTTGAGCTAGAAGTTGATTCCTTAGTAATCATTAACATTCTTTCCTCCTCTAGATCGAGGTCTTCCTATACTACCTCCTTGGTAAAGGCTATTCATATTCTATTAGCTAAATCTTGAACGGTTCGTGTTCGCCATGTCTTTCGTGAAGGAAATCATTGCGCTGATTGATTAACTTCTAATGCAGAGTCTTTTAGCTTTGGATTTACTAGTTTGCAGTCTCCTCCTTCGAAATGTCTTGCTATCCTCTTGGAGGATATGTTTGGGGTTTTAACCTCAAGACCTACTGTTTAGGTTTTGCTTTTATTCCTTTATATAAAAAAAATTTATATAAGTTTTTGAACGGGATAGGTTGAGAAGAGTCCAATATTACTCTGTCTTATTCTGTCTCATGGAATCTTAACCATTTATTTTGCGGGACCTACACGGGTTCCATATAAATAAATGACTGAAATTTATTAAACACAATAAGACACCATAATATTGGACAAAAGATTTAAATTTGGTTGAGAAATTTGAGCTTGAGCCTAGAAACCTAAACTTAGTTTGAAGTCTGATCAATTAAAAACGAGCACATTAACTTCAGATTAGATGAAGTCAAAACTGGGTTAAAATGTCATCCATAATTAAAATGTATGATCCAACTAATAAGAATTTAGTTACAATCACAAAAGAAACAAACCTACACTCGTGCATCGCGTGCAATCCTTTAACTAAGTTCTTCTGTATCCGACCGCCATCATTTAAGGATTTGAAAACTTTTTTATTTTAATGATCGTCCCAGTCACGGTTTTGGCAGTCACCAGTCGGAAAATACTTTCTTTGGAAGTTAAGAGAATGAATCAGAGACTTTCAAATAAAGTGAATGAGTAGACATGCGAAAGAGACGGACAAAGCTCAAGATCAAAGTCCACTTTTGCAAGTGAAGTGAATAATCAGTCACATGTTGCAACAATTCACCTACCATTGTCCAAAACTCACGCTACACATACCCCACACAACCCCTCATGGTTCATTAACCCGAGAGTTACTCAATCCTTCCAATCTACAAAACCCTTTTTAAAGGGTCAAAACATGACCAGAAACAAGTGAGCAACAGACATCAACCTGTTCTATCATGGAGGGCAGAGAAGAAGATGTGAGGGTGGGAGCAAATAGGTACAGAGAAAAGCAACCGATAGGAACAGCTGCTCAATCACAAGACGTGAAGGACTACAATGAACCTCCTCCTGCACCGATCTTCGAGCCTGGAGAGCTTTCGTCTTGGTCCTTTTACAGGGCCGGCATTGCCGAGTTCGTTGCCACCTTCTTGTTCCTTTACATCACTGTTCTTACAGTGATGGGTGTCTCAAAATCCAACAAGAAATGCTCTACTGTCGGGACTCAGGGGATAGCTTGGGCATTCGGTGGCATGATCTTTGCTCTTGTCTACTGTACTGCTGGCATTTCAGGTACACTCAGTTACTACAGTTATTGCAGTTGATCTAAGATGAGCAGCGAACTACAGAAAATTAGTGAATCAGAATTGTAAATTAGGAATAGTTAAAGGGCTAAATTGAATCTTTTATTTTTAAATATAAAATAATTTTAGTTAATAGTTATTATGTTTAAAAAATAAAATACTTTTATGCTTATTTTAATAAAGAGTTAATTGCAAATCTTTACTCAATTTTATAATATTAGCCCAAATTTTACACGTAAAAAAACGTACTAATATGACATAATTTATTATGTCATTCATATTCACGAATAATATAACTTCAAGCTATTTTTGCGAAAAGATGAACATTAGAGCACTTTAACAATATTTTTAAAGATCAAACTAGGATTATAGTATTGAATATAGTTTCTATTTTTTATAATTGATCCTTTAATAAATTGAGCTTTTGGGTTAAATTTTAATTTTTTAGATAATAGATAATTATATAAAATTAACAGAATATGTTATAATTTTTAAAAATTATCTAAAGCAATACTTTAACAACACCGAAATCAATATTGTAGCGAATTCCCCAATTGCTTAACAGTTGGTAACCTTGTTACACACCAACTTAGAATTCTGTACCGCTATTTATATAGACATAAGCATAACACATGTTTTTCAGATATTATCAAGCTGGAACAGTAACTAACGATGGAGATATACGCAGGTGGTCACATAAATCCGGCAGTGACTTTCGGGCTGTTATTGGCAAGGAAGCTGTCGCTGACCAGAGCTGTATTTTACATGATAATGCAGTGTCTTGGAGCAATATGTGGGGCTGGTGTTGTGAAGATCTTCGAAAAGAGCCAGTACCAGAGGCTTGGAGGTGGAGCCAACATTGTCAGCTCAGGATATAGCACGGGCGATGGCCTTGGAGCTGAGATTGTTGGAACTTTTGTGTTGGTCTACACAGTATTCTCTGCTACAGATGCTAAACGCAACGCTAGAGACTCCCATGTTCCTGTGAGTAAAAAAGTATAGGGATAACTAGGAATGACAACGGGCTGAGCTGTTAGAATGCGCTTGGATCATTTAAAAGTGACCTTATTTTAGTTTTAATTTTCTTAAGTTTATGAATCAAAACAAGGTTGTTTTAGGTAATTATATTAAAATGACGACATTTTCGTGAAGGCATTCGAGTCGGACTTGTGATTGATTACTCCTAATTAAGTATTGATCACTTAATTAATTTTGTTATATTTAACAGATTTTGGCACCACTTCCTATTGGATTTGCCGTGTTCTTGGTGCACTTAGCAACCATTCCAATTACAGGAACTGGTATTAACCCAGCTAGGAGTCTTGGTGCAGCCCTCATTTTCAACAAGGACCAAGCTTGGGATGACCATGTAAGAGAAAGATCATCTTTCTTGTAGGAATGACAATTGGATCTGAACTCACATACTTAACCTGAAGTTAATAAGTTAAGTCTAGTTTGATCAGGTTTTGGATCAGACCGACTCTTCAAGCTCAAGCGAGTCAACCACTCGTCTGCAAAACGATCTTGTTTATCGTTTTGAATGAGCTGCTCAAGCTCGGGCTGTGCCTACTTGAGATAATTAGTTAATTCTGTTGTTTAATCTGTGGCTTTTAATGGGTGCAGTGGATATTCTGGGTAGGACCTTTCTGTGGAGCAGCACTAGCAGCACTCTACCACCAGATAGTCATCAGAGCCATACCTTTCAAGTCCAAATAAAGAGTCACAGAAACACTGCTCTGTGCTTGATAATTTATCATATCGCTAAGCCGATATGTTACTTCCATTCTTATCTTCCTCAGCATGTAAATAATGCAGAAAAAACAGTGATGGTTTGTTAAATAAATCTCAACTTAAAATGTCTTAAATAGTTTGTTTACAATTTGAACTAAATTATGTTTGTATGAGAACATTTAAATCTGCCAAGTTATTGCGATGGTGATATTCTCGTATGGTCATTGTTCTTACCAGCTTGAATTATGTTTCTTGTTACATTTTCTTGTCAGGCAATAAATTGTTCTGGACTTAATTGCTAAACTTGTTCCACCTCCAAGAACCTAACCAAGACCACGAATCTAATTTTTTTGGTGGCTATATATAAGGGTTTCTTATACGTTTGAGTCTACTACAAATCTCGCTTGAATCGAGTTTATTATTTAACTTAGAAATTTTCAAAGTTAACGGGATTGATTCAATTACCAATCTCGCTTATATCGAACTTATTATTTAACTTGAATTTTTCAAGTGACTTATCCTGTTTTTTAAATCTCAAATCAACAAATTGATTATGTTAGATTTTATTAATGTTTTAAAAACTAGACTGAAAATTAAGCTAATAAAATAAAAGATTTAAAGTTTAAAAGGTTCAATTGGTATTAAATTGTTATAAAACCTCCTAAAGATTAAATGAAATTAAAGAATCTAAGATATGATTTATTTATTTATTTTAGTTTATAATAACTTATTAATTTACTAAATTGATCGATTTATTAATAAATTGATCAATTTTTAACAAATAAAACTAGAAAGTTAAAAATTAAATTGAAAAATTAGACGGTTCAAGATTTTTACAGTTAAACTGACTATATTTTTCGTTAAGGATTAGTTTGTCCTAAATGCAATAGATTCACTATGAGATAGAGATCACTTACCTTGCATTATTTAAATAAAACTCTTGCATTAAAAATAAGACTACATGATAACATACTTTTATCTCACACATCTTTAGGAAATCAAAACCTGCAAAATTGGCTATATCAATGATATATCTGACTCTTTACTAGACAAAAGCTTGGTGAGAAAAAGTAGAGAGGAGGTAGAGAGAGAGAGAGGTTTATATATGTTGAATTCTCGTTGTCTTCTTGATTTGCATTGCTTCCATTTATAGCAGTATCCAACAAGAAGGAAAAGAAACAATCTATCCTAGATAGTGGTCCATAACACCTTACTCTACGGAAACATGACAAAAACTAGCAACAGAGTAAAACAGAGTATCAAAGTAAAATAACAGAACACAGTAACATCTCCTAAACAAACTCAACAACTTGCCCTATTCCTAAGGAACTTAACTACCAAGCTTGCACGTAAACTCCTCCTGATTCCCACGTGAAAGATCACACCAAGATCACACATACATGGCCACCAACCCAGTGTCACGTGTGCATGGCCCAGGCGACTCCATGCAGACATATCAATCAACCTAATAAATGCTTCCCTATAACCCTTTTTTTCTTTCCCATAGTAAGTAATGAAAAAATGAGTCAAAATCGTATTCATTCATCAAATTCTTCAAGAACAACCCACGGTGGTTCTTTTTCAGCTCTACAATCAATCCGCTTGTTCTATATTAAGAAAGGAAAAACTTTTGGAGAACAAGTGAAGTATACAATTTTGATCTCTACCCTCTTTTGGAGATTGACTTTAACATCGGAATGACCATGCTGAATCCAAATATTTTTTTGGGAAAATGAATAAAGGTTGCATTAACCATAGCAAAAGCAATTTCTTCATTACAATGGATACATTAGCTTCCTAATTCTATAAACTAGTCAAACAAGAAGAAAATACTTACCATGTGATTATGATTTCCATCTGATTTTCATTCCAAGAGACGGATTGTTCTGTGCATTTTTTGCCAGTATAATAACTCTGATCCTGTTGATTATGTCTTGGGCTAGCTGTTGTTTGTCAGTTTTCTCTCCTTGTTGAAATTTTTTTAATATAGGAAGAGTGTAGAGTCCATTAACAAGAATTGAGCTTGGGTCAACCGGTCAACTATTGTCCAAATAACTAGAACTAGTTGTTTGGATAGCTGACCCTTACCACTTATAAACCCTTTAACATTTTCATGTCTAGACAATATGAGACACTTTAACACTCCTCTATATATCCTTCAGTTTCTTTCTTTTCACAAGGTGTAGATTGTTGTGGTGAAAGCATTCTTGTAAAGCTCTCCATTCTGCATTTGCTGATTTGCTAGCTTGATTATGCCGAATCCAAATTGTTAGATAATAATGTTATCTTCATTTTTTCTATTTTCTGTTTCTCATACTAATTTTAATCATATTGTCACATAAATAAGCTTTCTACTTCTTAACAAGTACTTTTTAGCATGTAATTATTATTGTGGAAAGAGCCGTGAGTGAATTCTTGTTATGATAATTGAGAGGATGAGGATTGATATTTGCTCTGATACCGTGTAATGTTTTCAATTGAAAGGAAGGACTATTTATTATTATCTCAAATTCGATATACATCACGTATTTATAGCATTAATACAGAGAAAAAAAGGAAATTAATAAAATAAAATAAAAATATCATATTATTTGGTAATTTAAGTAAAATGAAGATAACATTATTTGTAAGGAAAATCCTTAAACATTTGTTTTGCAAGAATAAGTGAAATATTGGATAAGAATAAACGAAAGATCTATTGAAAATTCACTCAAAAAAATAGAGTTATATACAAAGATATGACTTATAACACCTTACATTGAGATGTGATATCTTGGTTGTATATGAGTTTACTTGGATATGATTTCATTTCTCTTTAGGCCTCTTCAAAATACTTTATTGGATTTATTCGTAGATTTGGATAAGATGAATTAGTGAAGGGAAGTAAGAAATACACAAGTAGAGTAAATCCATATTAGAAAGAAACATAAAGACGACCCTTATGCCTTAAGGTTTTGTATATGAGCTCATTTACATTTAGACATTTAGTCTAATTTTTCTTATACTCTTTCAAAACTCTTCGATTTCTGCTCATGTATCAATTTCCAAGTAATTACTACTACAAGAAAGTCAATTACCGTTAGAAAAACTCTTATTCTTTCCGCACTTGCCGTTTATATTAGTTGAGCAATTTATTACAACATCCCATTCACGTAGACTTCTGCAACCAGACAAGCAAACAAACTTACTTATTCATACGACTGATTTTCCACGAAAGAACTCAGGATCAATGCAATGAAAAGGAAACAGACTTGTGAACAAGTCATGCCAAACACAAAGTTTGTGTGGCAACTTAGGTTGGGCAATTTAATGTCCCCAACAATAAGGGTTTTGGTAGGAGTTGAAGGGAATACTTTACCTCTTTTTCATTCATGGTTTCGAGCTGGATTTTCTAAAGTCAAATGAATTCAATTGCAAGATATGTTGAGATAAGGTTATTAGTAAGCATTTATGAAAATAGAATTTTTGTGACTTTGAAAATTTTTACGAAAAATTGTATAAAATTAGGATCATTCTTCTTTTTATATGTATTTTTCGTTTTATTTATAGATATAAATCACATAAATTAGTAGAACCACGTAAATAGAATTAAGGCAAATTAGAGATGTAAACATCTAAGTGGTTCCTAATTTAGGGTTGTCTTCCTTATATTTTTTATTCGAATATGAAATTATAAAAATAAAAAAAACGTATTAGGTTGGTTATAAAATATCCAATTATTATATGAAAATTAAATAAAATTTATATATAAATGCAAATGTATAAATAACTTATATCTTTATGTAATTTTATAAAAATTATAATACATTTTTATTATAATTAACAAGATGGGTTGATCATAATCTTTACAATCTAACTATTACAAATTGAATTTTAGCCTATCCCATATAATGTTTTTGAGTATTAAATGTGATCATTTTGATATTTCAAACTAGCATGGTCGCTTTCTAACCATAATCTCTGGTCTCATAACTAGGCACATATAGTTGTTGGGAAGTCTAGCCCTTACACAAATGATTCAATTGAGTTAGGTTTGATTCTCTACTTAGATGGCGCTATTCCTATTTGTTTTTAATTGCCTAGTGGGGTTTAATATGTTAAAAAATTAAATTCGGCTTGCTCTTAGGGCAAGAGCGACCAAAACCGACAAATTAGGTGAGAAATAGAGCATATCATGTGGCCTTTTGTTACTTTAGCTTGTGTCCTAATGAATAACGTAAGTTATGGCTCTCATTGATATGAGAAATGAGGCACTTGTGTCTTAATCAATCAAACTCGGACTTCAACCATCCAAATATAAGAACAAATAACCTTTACATAATATTTATTTCTTATGTAATTAAATAATTATTCTTTTATAACAATTTGCTATTTTTGGAGTTCAAATTAAATAACTTTTGAGAACACAATAATTTTAATTAAAGGTGTTAAATATAAACAAAAATTTTAATTAAACTAATTGGACTATGATTATCCATATTAATTAGATACAACCTCTACTAAATAATTTAATAGGTCCTTGATTAAAACTGAGCCAAAGATTAAATCGATAAGATAAAATATTTAAAGGTTCAAACCGTAATAAATCAGTTAAAAACTGAACAAAATGAAATAATTTAAATATGATCGAAAGAGATTTTCTTTACTTATCAAAATTTTAAAGTTTAATTTTAAAAATTATTAAATAAAAATTAGTCGATTTATTTTAATTTATAAGAATTTATTAATTAATAAAAACAACTTAATAATTAATAAATTAATAAAATTTTAATAATTGAATACAAAATAAATCCAAGTTTATTTTCTATCTGAGTGTCTACAATGACCTTTACACATGTTCGAAAAGCAATTGTTGAGTTCCATGCCATCTAATCGTTTCGGTAACTGAACCTAAGGAGGACCCTCCCTCCTTTCTCATTCGATCGTTTCTTTGATTTTGCAAGACTTGGACTTCTGATAGGACTAGCTAGCTTCTGTTCTCAGTACGGATTATACACATCAATTACAGTATATCTGAAATAAAAACTGCATGCTTATGTGTAAGAACGCGACATACTCATGTAATCGGTTCCATTATTAGACAAGACTTTCTCGATGGAGGGAGTCTTAATAAGCTCATTAAATTTTCGGTCGGAATGTTTAAATCTTGTTTTATTAAATTTTATTTTAAAATTTATATAAATATATAGATAAGATTTTAAAAAATATATAATAGAAAGATCGTATACTGATATACATGAATGATTATAAAAATTAAACGAACTATCTAATAAAACTAATTCCGAATTTTTACATTTCTCAGCAAAAAGTGGTTTTGATTGCTTCCAAGTTACTGTTTCTTAAGCAGCAAGAGAGGGGCATTGGTTGATGTCAACATCTACCCGTTAGAAAGAAGAAGATGATTCCAGGAGTTGGAAGCTTTAACAGAGCAACCTCCAGAGAATTGTGTACCATTCCTTTTAGAATATAACACAAGAAACCTCAAAAAGTTAAACTTAGGTAAGGAAATTAATACAAAATCTTTAAAAAAGATGCTGTTGCACTTCTTTGAACCAGTACCTTAAGCTCAACTTCTGGACAGTATCAAAGCATTTTGGTTAGCTTTTCGTTGATGAAGTCAAAACAATTATGAGGTCGACCATATACTCAACCTCCAGCTTGTTTTGTTGCCACATCCTTCATTTTTTAAGATGGGGACACTTTTAGATAATGGGTTAATTTGCTTTTCTTTTTAAATCTTTTTTATAATTTTAATTATTTATAGTAAATTAAAATATCTGTCACAACACATTCTATTTTTTTACTCATTATCGGAAATAATTACAATCAAACAAGCGTTATGATTTAATTTTTTATACTATTAATGTCGAAATCTAAATCTCAAAATTAATTTCTTCGATCAACAAAATAATCAAACATGGAAAAGGACATTTACTATAAATAGAATGGATTTAATATATATCTACTCATTTGATTTTTAGGGTGCGGTTGGTTCGTACAGGGGAATGGTAATAGGAATGAGAATTAATATAGTCAAGAATGGAAATGGATATTATCATTATAATTATGAAGGTTGATTAAGAGGAAATAATAATTATCATTATCATTGATAGTGGTTGGTTTGTAAAAATACTAAGAAATAAAATTTTATTATAATTAATTATATTGTAATTAATTAATTACAATATAATTATTAATTAATAAATGAATTATATTTTAATTAATTATATTGTAACTAATTAATAATATTTTAATCCCAAAATTTTAATTAATGCATAATTATATTTTAATTACTTATATTGTAAATAATTAATTATATTTTAATTAACTACTTAATTATATTTTGATTAATTAATTCATTATATTTTAATTAATTAATTAATTAAAATATTCTATTAAATAAATAATAATAATATTTTAATTAATTAATTACAATATTTTAATTAATGAATGAATTATATTTTAATTAAGTATATTGTAGTTAAATTAATTACAATATTTTAATTAATTAATTAATTATATTTTAATAAATAATTAATTATATTGTAATTAATTAATTGCAATATTTTAATTAATGAATGAATTATATTTTAATTAATTATATTGTAGATAAATTAATTACAATATTTTAATTAATTAATAATTATATTTTAATTAATTATAACAACCATACCTTTATATAACAATAGTACTCCCTCCTCTATATTATAAGGAGAATGGGGTATTACCTAAAAATGGGTAATGAAAATAATACCTCTATAATGATACCCCCTTACTAAACTTAATTTTTCATTCCATACCCATTCTTTTTTTTTCATACCCACCAAACAAGCACCCTCTTAAATATTAAGTCGTCTCTTTCATTACTAAACATGCGTTTAATCCTGAACAGTTTTCGTAATGATTTTGCAGGAGACATACTTAATCCCGAACAGTTTTCGTACTGATTTTGCAGGAGACATACTTGGCTCCATATCTTTATTGCCCCCATGAAGAAAGATCAGCCAACTTTTTGTTTTAGAAATTAAGTCCAGCCAATTTGGTTGAGTACCTGATTGATTTTTGATCATTTTCAGGGTAGATATATCTGAAAAAACAACTCGGCATTTAACATTATATTGTACATGGAATGCTTTGGTAGGCCAGTCACAAGTTCCTTTGGCTTTTAGATCTTCCCATATTTTAAGGACAGGCTGTTCCTTCTTTTTCTGATCCATGTCTTTAAGTTCTTACACATGTTGATAAGCCAAATTAGTCGGACGTACAAATCTCTTATGGCTTCTCTTTACTAAATTAAAACCCTTACCACTATAGGATGGATGAATCGAAATTATGCACAAACTAGTAAAAATTATGATATATTGGAGAATCTGATGATATATAATACACAAGACGTCCGTTTTGTAAAGGTTTGGGGAAGATCATCAAAGCCTAATCAACTTATTAGAAACTCTTGCCTATATCAAAGCCTATGCTTTAAAACATAGCTTATATGACCCGGCGCTCAAAAACTAAAAAGTAGGCTAATTGAATGTAATGTAGATGTTGGCATCGACTTCCAACTACTCAAGACCCCTCCTCACGACTGCCTTTAATTGTAAGCCAAAATCCATAGTCTTACTCGTATTAAACGTTCAATATTAAATAAACAATTATAAGATAAACTTGCAATAAACTTAAAATACTAATAAAATGAATGGTTTGCGTCTTCTTTAGCCACCTTTACCCGTCTCAACCACATAAATAATTGTAATGCTCTCTCTATTTATTCATGCTCATACGAACCAAATTCACATCATCATTATCACTTCCATGCATCTCTCTCCACTTCCATAACACCTTAGCTTATTACAACTGCTCTTAACTTACATTTTAATACTCTCTCTCAACTTCGTGTGTTATGGTCATGGGGGCTCGTCGCCATTTTCGACCAATCACCGAATGTAGCACCGAGGGACGGTCCAATCAGACGGTGGCTGCAGACTTGGACGGCACTCTTCTTGTGTCAAGAAGTGCTTTTCCTTACTTCTTGCTCATGGCTCTTGAAGCTGGAAGCCTCCCTAGAGCCTTACTCCTTTTAGCTTCAGTCCCTTTTGTGTACTTCACGTACTTGTTCGTGTCAGAGGCTATGGCTATCAACATCTTCGTGTTCATTGCCTTTGCTGGACTTAAAATAAGAGACATTGAACTTGTTTCAAGGTCGGTATTGCCTAGGTTTTATGCCGATGATGTTCATCCCGAGACTTGGAAGGTGTTTAACTCTTTTGGGAAGAGATATATAGTTACTGCTAATCCAAGAATAATGATCGAACCATTTGTCAAGACCTTTTTAGGTGCTGACAAGGTTCTTGGCACTGAGTTGGAGGTCACAAAATCCGGAAGATCCACAGGGTTCGTGAAGAGACCTGGAATTCTTGTCGGAGAACATAAAAGAGACGCTATCTTGAAGGAACTTGGCAAGGACTTGCCAGATTTAGGCTTAGGGGACCGAGAAACTGATCACGAGTTCTTGTCAATATGCAAGGTAAGATCTTAAAACTTTTCTTTAGTAACATTATCATATATTTCTTCAGCTAGCTTTCACGTCTTCTTCCAAGGACAAAAACATACAAATCTTAATTTACATTAACTGTTTTAGCTTGAGACAGGTAGTACGATTACAACTGTAAAGACATTTTCTTTTTGGGTATTTATTGGATGTTTGGTGAGAAAGTTTATGGCAACTATATATTATGTTCATTTAAGTTTCTGAGCATTCCAATTCTTGTGTTAGTGTGGACCACTAGTGAAAGCTTTCACGTTTGAATTTAGAGAGCTTTCTTGTGAGGGAAAAAGAAGAAGAGAATTTATATCACACAATTCAAAACACCTACCATACATTATCCATGCTCGAACCATCCTCACACCTCATGAATTGTATGTGCACCAATTTCAGTTTAACTTGGTATCTTTTCCGGGTTTTAGTCAAGAGGAGGTGCTTCGAATATGCTTTTATTTTGTTTTTATGAAAAAAATGAAAAATATTGTGATGATATTATCAATTTGGATATATTTATTAATTTGATAGTTCCAAATCCCATGTGGAATTTTTCGTGGGTGTTGTTGTGCTATTAATTTGGTAGTTTTCAACTTAAATAAGTACCTAGGTACTTAGTGTATGAAATAATTGGAAGTGGTCCAAAAGCAATTCGGTGGATTGCCATGAATGACCTAATACTATTTTCTATTTTCATTCGTTTGAATTATTGATCTTGGAACTCATCTTCTTCACAATTTAAAGGGTTGCATCAGCTAATTCCTAATTTTCTGTGCAATTGACATCAATGATTCATTCAATTACAGGAAGGATACATGGTTCCAAGAACAAAATGTGAGCCACTCCCAAGAAACAAGCTTTTGAGCACTCTTATCTTCCATGAAGGACGCTTAGTTCAAAGACCTACACCTCTAGTTGCACTCTTAACCTTCTTATGGATGCCTATAGGAATAATCTTGTCACTTCTCCGGGTCTACCTTAACATTCCATTACCTGAGAGGATTGTCCGATACAATTACAAGATCCTAGGAATCAAACTGGTCGTTAAGGGTACTCCTCCACCACCGCCTAGTAAAGGTCAAAGTGGTGTCTTATTCGTGTGCAACCACCGGACTGTTCTTGACCCGGTTGTTACGGCAGTGGCTCTTGGAAGGAAGATCAGTTGTGTCACCTACAGTATAAGCAAGTTCTCCGAAATAATCTCTCCGATCAAGGCGGTGGCTTTGTCCAGAGAACGAGAGAAAGATGCTGCTAATATCAAGCGTTTGTTGGAGGAAGGTGACTTGGTGATTTGCCCTGAAGGAACAACTTGCAGAGAGACATTCCTGTTAAGGTTCAGTGCACTTTTCGCTGAACTCACAGATAGGATCGTCCCAGTTGCGATCAACACCAAGCAAACAGTTTTCTACGGCACGTCTGCTCGTGGCCACAAGTTTTTGGATCCATACTTCGTGTTCATGAACCCTATGCCTACTTATGAGATCACCTTCTTGAACCAGCTTCCTCAGGAGCTGACTTGCAAAGGTGGAAAATCAGCCATTGAAGTTGCAAACTACATACAGAGGGTGCTTGCTGGGACTCTTGGGTTCGAGTGCACTAACCTGACGAGGAAGGACAAGTATTCCATGCTTGCAGGAACAGACGGTATTGTCCAAACCAAGAAGGAAAAGGAAAAGGAAGAGAAGGCCTAGTTTAAGATCAGATTTAAAAGCAGAAAGTTCCATAAAATTTTCTCTATTCTTTTCTCTACAATGTCTAAGAAACTTTTAATCACAAACAGCAATAAACATTGTGACTATGGTAGCTAATATAAATCAATTCAGTTAAACGTATATTGTTGTTTTGAATTACAAATGGTGCTTTACTACATTATATCTTTAAAAAGAAAATATTTTTAATTACAAATTAAACACAATACTTTAAAAACCGAAACAGAATTTAAACCTACACAAGAAGTTTAAGGTTTAATAAATTTAATCAGTATATTGACTAAAATTTAAATAAAATTAAAGAATTTAAAATATGATTGAAAAAACTGTCATTTTCCTGTAGAAAAATGTGAAATTTAATTTTAAAAAATTTTTAAATGAAAATTATTTATTTATTTTAGCTTATAACAACTTATTAATTTATAATATAAAAATGAATTCAAGGTGATAAAAGCTTGTTAATAGTTTCTTCTTGAATAATACACCATTCATTTACCAAAAAAAAATTATTAATTTACAAAAACTAATCGATTTTTAACAATAAGAGTTATTAAAGTTGAACAAATCGAAAAATTAAAAACTGAACCGAATATTGGTTGATTTAAAAGTTTTACGAGTAAATAGATTATCAAGGCGGTGGCTTTGTATATCGACTTTACTACAGTATATCTTTAAAAGGAAAATATTTTTAATTACAAATTAAACGCAATGCTTTAAAAATTAGACCAGAAGTTAAACTTAAATAAGAAGTTTAACAAATTTAAACCTAGACAAGAAGTTTAAGGTTTAACAAATTTAATTGGTTTATTAATTAAAGATTAAATAAAATTAAAAATTTTGAAATATGATTATAAAAGATTGCCTTTTCTTATCAAAAAATTAGAATTTAATTAAAAAAATTTATTAAATTTATTTTTTTATTTATTTTGGTTTATAAAACTTATTAATTTACAACATAAAAAAATGAATTCAAGGCAATAAAAGCGTATTAATAGTTTCTACTTAGTAATACACCATTTGTTTATAAAAAGTTAAATTTATTAATTTATAAAAATTAATTAATTTTTTATAACAAGAGTTATTAAAATAAATTAAATTATAAAGTAAAAAATTGGTCAATTTAAAAATTTTACAAATAAATATATTGAATGGATTGAATTTTTTAATAATTAATTAATATATTGAATGGATTGAATTTTTTAATAATTAATTAATCAGATAACGCGTGAAATTGTTAAAGCTGGTTGGCAGGTTGGTGGAGGTTGGTAAGATTTTAGTGATTCATTGATTTATTGAGTGAATGAAGAAAAGTTGGCGCCCAATAGCTTGCAGGTATCTAAGGCCACCAGCCCACAAACTAAAGAGACAATAAATACTATTCCGTGATGAACTACGTGGAAATAGTTATAATCCTAACAACTCTTATTTTGGTATGGTCACTACTGACTAGATCTCCATAGTTGGAATTCAGAAGCAAAATACATTTAAAAGAAGAGTCATCACAAGTGGAGTTAGGTTTCTTTGTCCATTTTATCTTTTTTTTTAATAAAATCAAAATTAGCGTAAAAAACAGACAAAGACAAAGAAGGTAAAGAAAATTAACTTAAGCCAACAGGCTAATTTCGTACACCCGAAACTTAATAGCCTTTCCCTTTTAACAAAAACAGAAGCCGAACAATCTGAATTTAAAATGGAGACTAAGCAAAAAGGACGATCAATTCAGTGATGTGAATTTGCATGTAATAAAGCTATCCTGGCTAAAGCATGAGCCGTCTTATTGGCAATCCTACGCGTCCATTGAAAGGACAAGTGAAGGAAATGTCGGTTAAATGATAAACAATCAAGGGTCAAAATTTTAATCTCAGACTGATTTGGCAAAGGAGCTAATATTGATTGGACAGTTGTCAAACAATCCGACTCCACAATGACCTTGGCAAGCTGTTAGTCTTTTAGTCAAGAAAGAGCTTCCCCTTATAGACATAATTTCAGTAAGAACTAGGTCAAACAGGGTAGGAAAAAAATCTGAAATAGCAGTCACAAATCTACCTTGTGTGTCCCTAAGAACCGCAACAAAGTCTTCCGTTTGAACATCCTCTAGAGAAACAACGAACTCGCTGTCTGTGTCTATTTTATCATATCTTTATCTTGTCCTAAAAATCTCAACCATTTATTTATAGGAGTTTCGTGTAAGTCTCGTATAAATAAATGATTAAAATTTATAGGATAAAATAGACCCTAAAAAAAAATCTTGTCCCCAACAAATATAATAATTTTCAAAAAGATTAAGAATTTGTATATGGTTGACTTAGTGCCTTTTCGTTGTCATGATCTGGCACCTTACTCACTAGCTCTCTTGCGAGTTCGGTGGAGTTTAAAGAGCGCACATGACATGCTCCAAGCTAGATATTTTACAACAAACAGTTTTTATTACTTATAGTTATTATTAAAGGCCATTAAATTGTATTAATTATTTTATATATAAAATAATATATTTTAAAAATTATTTCTTAAATTTCTTTTTTCTCTATAAACTTCCGCTAAAATTTAAAATTCTAAATTTTTATCAAGAACCGAACGAAGAACTTTAGCCTTGTTTGATAAATGGCTTATCAGCCATTTTTTAGTATATTGAAAGGTTTTAATTATTTGATCTTGTTAAATTATTGATAAATATATTTGATAATTAATTAGTTGAATTGGCCAATTGAACTCAATTTGTTGACTTTGAGTGCTCAGAAATTAAAGAATTAAAAAATTATTATATCCAAAAGTTATTACAAATTACCTAAAGAGATAAAAATAGAAATAAATATAAGAATAATAAGTTTATTATTTAAATTTAATATTTAAATTTTAAATTTTAAAATTAAATTAATATCAAATTTGAATTGGAATATACAAAGAGATATCATCTCATTACGTACGGCGTTCTTTAAAAGAAATGAAGAGAACAAATCATTCCATAAATCTTTTCTCCTATTAAATCCTCACAAAAGTTGAGAGAGAATTTTTTCTATTTAGTGAAAGAAGTTGTATTCCTAAATTTCATAATAAATTTTTTTCTTGCCCGCATTGTTTACCGTAATTTAGGAGTTTTTTTTCTCGTAAAATCTGTCTATTTATTATTATTATTTCAGTCCTATTTAACTATAAACTTGCTTTAATCTGATCAATTTTTACATCAAATTATGTTCAGAACATAGTCTAATCGTTTCTTCTTTTAATAAAAAATCTTCTCCATCGAGATAAAACTTTCTTGTAACTTGTAAGAGTGATTCTAAAATTTTGAACTTGATCCGAGATCTCGAATTCCAGGATTCTCAATGCCTATTTCCAGGAACAATCACCATATGAAGTCCAGTTCAGGGCCATAGTTTATCTTCCTTTTTTCTGGTTTGTGGCAAGTGGGTATTAATGGAGTGACCTATTTCTTCTGATGAACTGGCCGTGGGGGCCAAGTAGTCAGGTACGTGAACAAATGAAGCTTTTCTTTTACTCGGAACCTGCCTGCCTTGGATCTACTAAGACATTCGTAATTTATATTAGTTAACACGTGCGGGTGACAAGGTATCATGCAACCCATGCCTCTTTGCCCGTCTTCGTCTTCCGCCATCATGTGCACTGAGCCCCACCGAGGGCTTATAAGGAGGGGTGAGGCTAAATCTTAAATATATCTCCCTCTTTAAATTGCGTTAGTAAATGAGGCCCACTTCACTTTGGTGCACTTTTCTCCGCATTCTATTTTTACAGGGGTTTTCTGGATTCGAACTTCGAAAAATTCGATAAACTTAGGCCGCTATTTGGTGACTCTAATATTATTGATGGTGCAAATGGTTAGGGAATAATAATAGAAATGAGAATAAATATATTAAAAAATGAGAATGAATATTATCATTATAATTATGATGGTTGGTTAAGAAGAAGGAATGATTATCATTTTTATTAATAGTGGTTGGTTTGTAAAAATACTAAGAAATAAAATTTTGTTATAATTAATTAATTAATTATATTGTAATTAATTAATTACAATATAATTAATTAATTACAATATAATTATTAATTAATAAATAAATTATGTTTTAATTAATTATATTGTAACTAATTAATAATATTTTAATTCTAAAATTTTAATTAATGAATAATTATATTTTAATTACTTATATTGTAACTAATTAATTATATTTTAATTAAATAATTAATTATATTTTGATTAATTAATTCATTATATTTTAATTAATTAATTAATTAAAAATATTCTAATAAATAAAT
>JANZLX010000005.1:376858-390224 GCA_025531955.1 Erythroxylum orinocense | reverse complement strand
CATAACTACTTGTGTGGTTAAGCAAATGAGGTGAGGTTTGTCCTAGATTAAAATTGAGTCATTTGGCTACATTTTATGTGAAGGAAGTTCCACCCAATTTTGCTTAGAAGGGTGTTGAATCTTGCTTTGAAAGTGAAAGATATGGGTTGTGTGAACAGTACCCGAGTTAGATGACCTGAAACTTTGGTGCATTTTTTGGATTGATTTATGAGGAATTGGTGAAATTGGATTTAATGAAAGTTGAAGCCTATCATGTTATCTTTCCATTGCCACTGATTTTGCAATTTTTCGATATGTATACTGTGAGTTATGACCTGTTGAATGTTGGCTGTTTATGTGCATTATTATGGAGCCTAGCCCTAAATGTAGGTTTTGTGAGTATTGTGCTTGGAAGCTAAATTAGAGATTTTTGTGACTCGAATTGGCTCAAGTGATCTTCTGGAAATTTGTAGAGGAAGCAATTATCTTTAAAATGAGATATAGTATGCTATTTTTGGATACAAGAATTGGGAGTTATGAATTTTCAAAACCTAAACCTAAGTTAAGTCATTGACTAGTGATCAGGGCAGCCACTTGCATGACAGTTTTGAGCTTGTTAGTGATGGAATTGGCTTCTAAGCCCTTCAGGAAAAGTGAAGTATGTTGTTTGATCTTTCCAGTGACATCAGGTAGAGTTTTTTTTGACATTTGTGCAAGGAGTTATGCTTTTTAGAAAATTGTTGTTCAGTTCAGGTGGTTTCAGTGGGTAGAATCTTTGCTGAAATTTTTGACCTATTTCGCAATTGAATTTGGTCCCATGTTGTTCATGAAAGTTGTAGATCATGTTTTGATCTTTTTTTTGGCATAAATTTGGTAATTTTTGGCTAAGGAAATGGGAAGTTATGCCCTTTTGAAAATGTTGCAATGTTTTGGAACCCTATGACTAGGCAGTAGCTTTGATTGGATTTTTGACACTCTTAGGGGTGAAATTTGTTTGTGTGGTCTTCATGAAACTTGTAGAGTTTTTCATGATCTTTCCAACGAGATATGGTTTATAATTTTCTGATGTGTGTGTGAATAGTTAAGCAAGTTGGAAATTCAGATGGGAGAAGAAAAGGAAAAAGGGGTGAGATTGCTGGTTTTGCTGTGGCTCGCATTTGCGAGCCGAGCTGTCTCCGTCGCTGTCGCGAGACAGCTCGGCTATTCAGGAACTCGCGATCGCGAGGAGGCATTTTACCGCAGCTCGTACTCGCAGCAGCGAGCCGATACTGCTTTCCTTCGACTCGCGATCACGAGCCGGTCGCGATCGCGAGCCGGCTATTGATGGAATTGATTTATTTTAAAATTTTCCATTCTTTCAACCATAACTTCTTCATCCGACGTCCGATTGACTTGATTCTTGAGGCATCGGATTCAAGAAATATTTAATTTCATTTATAAGGGAAATTTAGAATTTTTAGACGTGAAATTGACGTGAATTGATTGGGTCAAAGTACAGGAGTCGGGTAATTATTTTCTGGTCTGTGTTTTATTAATTTTTGGCCCTATAGAGGTTTGAATTGAGTAATTTCGGTGCCATTAGATTTCTAATTTTTAGATGGAAAATTTTGGATTAATGATGGGAATGTCACGAACATGCATTGTACACATTTTTAAATCGCTACATGTGCATTCGTAAATATTTCTGATTTGGACAATTGGTAATGTTTACATACTATAACTATTATAGAGACACCTTTGGAGTGTCGATCTACCGACGTTACTGAGACTTCCAGGTATTAGCTCGAAAGTACAGGTGAGTGAACTAGATGGTTCTTTCAATTGCGATATGTTTAATGTGGCGAATAATGGTGGGTTTTGCGATTGTTTCTGATTGTGGATTCCGGACAAAAGGTCCGATGTAATAGGAGATATGACATAGAATTGTTATCTGGTTGTGAATCTGTGCACTCTATGACATTACTTGTTTCTGATGTGACAGTTTGGGACATTTTTACTAATTACGATACCATTACTGATTGTGATATTATTGAGTATAAACTGGATGAACCATGTGTGTATATATATGATGGTCAATTGTGTACATGAATATGAACGAATTTTGAAAAGCTCCGCTTTAATGTGGAAGGCCGGACTAAGGTCCGAAAATATGAAAATGTGACTGAATGGGATAGATAATTATGAATGACGCATTCTATTGCATGAATGCATGAACATAATGGGAGTTATGACTAGAGGAGCCACCGATTAGAGCTATAAGCTCAACGAGTGAAAAAGAGGCTCGAGCTCACAGGGAAGTAGTGCATACCCAGAGCGCTCTCCTACCCCTGAGACGATCAGAGCTACAAGCTCAATGAGTGAAAAAGAGCCTCGAGCTCATAGGGAAGTAGTGTATACCCAGAGGGCTCTCCTACTCCTGAGACGCATTTAACGCTTATTGAGCCCTATATGGGACAGTTTAGGCACTCGGTCACAACAAAGTAACAATTGAAAAAGTGGGTCTCATAAGCTTCGCATATGCATATTATGAATAATTTAGCGTGTTGAACGTGAAATATTATGAATGATTGACTTATGATATGATAACCATGTGGTATTTCTGGATGTACTGTTGTGAAATAACCTGTGAATTGTTCGAGTACGATTATGTAATACTTATGCATATGAAATTGTGGACTATCTATAATATATGTGATTCTTGCATGGATTGGGTGAACCATCAATGATGGTCCCTCACTGAGTTAACAAAACTTACCCAAAATTTGTAATTATTTTTAAGGCCTTGAAGAGTACTCCGTTAGACACGGGAGTATGCCTACTGCATGTAAGGGAAAGATAGGGGTCGGGATCAGTTCGCGTTTGCATTAGTGTCTCATAAAATTGCATTCCACAATCTCTGTAACATAATGCTTTGTATTTACAGTGGGCCCAATTTGGTTGTGGATTTATGTACATTAAATGGCTACTTAAATTATTATTGAATGTTTGTAATAACTGAAAATATTTACAAATTAACGTGGGCTCAAATTGTCTACTATTTTTCGCGCGTATGAATGTCTTTAAAAAAAATTTATACCGAGTTTCGTCTGAGTGATGTAGCACGCCATCCTCGTGGGGCACGGATTCGGATGTCACCATCGATGTCGGGTTCGGGTCACGCGGGAGTGGGGTGTTACAATTACTAGCGTCAATGTTAGTAAGACATGGTATGATAATGATTCTCTTGTCCTTGTAAGTCAAATGAAACCAAATTTCTACCTTAACAATATTGTATCGAGTAGCAATTAGAAGGTTGTTTAAAAGTTTCTACATTGAAATATCTTTGATTTTTATGAAAGGGATAATGGCCAATTTAATGAGGATGCAAATGAAGTTTATCAAGAGATTGGATTGGAGTTCAATAATGAAGTCATTCAAATAGAAGATGCAGATATATCATCATTCCATAAGAGAGATGTTGATCCGAACATAATATAACTGGATGAAGTCCAAGCCAAATTTTTCAATCAAACAGATGAAGACTATAATAAGGATGAATTAAATGTCAATGATGATGCTTTGAACAAATATATTAGTGATGAAGAATCCAATCATTATATAATTAATGATGATGATTTTCAAAATCTTGATCATGATGATTGAATGTAAATAAATTGTTTCTATCGTTTGAAATGTTATGTTCATATTTGAGTTATGTTGTTGATGTTTTACTTATGTTTATTCATGATGAATCAATGTGTATTGTTGATGTTTTACTTATGCAGAATATTGGTGTTTGATTTATGTTTATGCTGAATGTTTAGTTTTGACTTACATTCTTATGGAATGTTGATGCTTGAGTAAAGAATATGCGTTATGTTGATATTTCATTTATAGATATTCAATATAATGGGTTTTAGTAAATATTATGCGTTATGTTGATATTTCATTTATAAATATTCAATATAATGGGTTTGAGTAAAGATTATGTGTTATGTTGATATTTCATTTATAGATATTCAATATAATGGGACCTGGTAGAAACAAGGGGAAGAGGGTGGCAACTACCGAAGATGTTCCTCCCCTATAACAACCAAATCAATCCGACCCTATCGATGAAGGCAGTCAGCAACAACCTATATCTACCTCAACTAGTGCTGAGGAATCTTCAAGTTTGTTATTATTAACCACATATATTTACATTTATGCTCAAATATATATTTACACATTTAATATATTTTTTCTTATTATTTTTCTTTTATTGTCAGGTTCCAATACCGATATAAGAAGAAAAAAAAGGTATAGGTATCGCTAAAGGAACACATAAATGTTACAATAAACAATCAATTGTCTGTGCATATTGACCCCATGCAATGTCGTCCTGTTGATAAGATCTAATCAACAAAATTGTCTAGTGAGTTGGGAGTCATTGTCAGGAATGAATTTTCATGCCTTCAGCATGCCAAGCAGTTGAAGGAAGACAACTTGCTACATAATGCTTTGAACAAAGTTTCGATAATTGTTTAATTCATTTGATTATATGCATTACAGTTTTACTTATTTAAAGAGTAAGTTAATTTATACGTGTTGTTCACATATGAAGCTCAATATCATCAATATCGAGAACCCTAAAGTTTTAAGTTGTGTCAGTTCACTGTTGAAACAAATGATAAAGGATCATCGTTATCTACTTTTGAAATAAAGGACAAAGGATCATCGTTATCAACTTCATAAATACTATAAGTCTTTTACTTCAGATAACGTGACAAGGGGATATATTCCAGAACGGGTGACTCTAAAAGATTTTAGTAAAATGTGTGATTATTGGGCCTCTTTGAAAGTTTTGTTTTGTTTTCTTTCTCTTCATATCTCCTTCCATTAAATTTGTTTTTGCATTTAATGACTATTTCTTGTTTTTATTTAGGAAAAGTGTGAGAAAGCCAAGACTAATAAAGAAAAAATGAAAACTCCTCACAACACCGACTCCAAATCATTTTTTATAGTTCGTCAAGAATTTGTAAGTATTAGAAGTTATTATTCTATTAGTTAATACAATATAATCTATTGTGTTCCAATTTTTTTAATTCATACAACAAAGCTAGACTCAACTGCGTGGACAAGAATGTGATAGGATCGTACTCTACAAGCTGACATACTACAAGGAAGGTGAAGGTTGGACGTTTGAAGAGGCACAAAATAATTATATAAGTATAAAAAAGTTAATTTAGAGTTTATTTATTTATTTATGTAATACTAAATCATAATATTTGAATTACATCTTGATTTGTGATTTAAATTATAGGACAAGATGTAGGAGTTGTTGCAGAGATCATTGTCTGACAGGAATGAGCCTGATGTGGATGACATTTGCAACAATGTCCTTGATACAAGATCAGGGTATATCAAAGGTCTTGGGCGTCATTTGGTTCACCATCATCACAACCAGCATATGTAACAACGCTTAAAGAAGAGAACCGGTCACTTAAGACTTAGTTACAATGTAATGAAGAAAAGTTAGATCGTACTAAAAAAAATTACAACGTAATGAGCAAAAACTAAACCCTACTGAAGGAGAGTTGACCAAGATAAAAAAAAGATACTCAAACAAATACTTGGGTTACAGTATGTCATTAGTAGTGACAATGAGGAGTCTTAATTTGTCGATAAACTTTTTTCTTAAGTTTTGTAATTAACCTTTAATTATATGTTTTTGTATAAAATGCATTTCATTTTTTATTAGGAAATATTTTTATTTTATTTTATTTATTATTATTTAAACAATATGTCACCAACAATAATTACAAAATGTGACTAAATTATAATTTAAACCATGTTAAAAACAATAACGTGAACTAAATGTTGTTAATAATTACAATTAAATATCAAATTTGTAATAGGAAATTTAAATTTAAAAAAATATTTGTCACTAAAAATTTTTAGCTACAAATATAAAGGCCCTATTTGGCAAACAACTGATTGCAATAGCTGTAAATTTAATATATTTTTGTTTATGATTTATAATTGTTAGAAAATATACGTATGGAAAATCTTCAAATTGCTACATTTTGCACTTGCAAGTTGTAAAAACGGTTCAAATTTCAACCCTCAAGTTCACTTTTATGAAGAACAAAATATGACTCATTTTAAATTTTATAAAGAACAAAATGAAGTAAAATAGGGTGTACTTTTAGCCTTTATAAAGAACAAAAAAAGATAAAATAGAACCTACTCTTAATCTTTATAAAGATCTTTTTTTTATTTGTAACGAAGGTTTTTGTTAAGAATCTTTCATTTTTATTTCCAAAATATAGGATTTAATATATTGGATTTAGAATTGAGCCAACAAATAAGGTTTATCTCTTGCATTGCGTTTTGGTATATAGGATTTAATAGATTGGATTTAGAATTGAGCCAACACATAAGGTTTATCTCTTGCATTGCGTTTTGGTTAATGTATGTATCTTCTTCTATTTAAAAGATACTAATTTTATTTTTGTGGTTTTTTCAAATTTACAAAAATTCTTTACAATTTAAAAATTTTGTAAAAATTTCTTCTACTTTGAAATAAATATCTATGTTAAATTTTATTATTAATTTTCACTTAGTATACATTTTTAAGATATATAACATTATCTATACTGATTTTAGTAATACATTCATTAGTTTAACATCGTAGTATTTTAAGCATTTTATTAATTTTTATTATATTATTAATAAAATGAATTATCATTTAATATTAAAAATTGTTTGTACCTTTTGATATAAGTAATAAGATATAAATATTATAAAATTTTACAATTTTATTTATTTATGTAAAAGTTAACCAAATTAATTATTATTTATAAATAAAATAAGAAATTAGTCACCCTATTTTTAAATATTATTACATATATAAACAAACATCTAATAAAAGCAAAGCAAGGGCAAAGAGACTACTCTATTTACGTGTTTCAACTCTGCTGAAGTAAGTCAGCATGTGATAACCAACGCAATAATAGAATCCCGCTAGAAGCGTCAAAAGGACATTACAGGAAACTTGAATCAGCTATTTTAGCTGTTTGATGAAAACGCTCCTGGTTTCAATTATAGCTGTTTGAAGACAAACAGTTATTGATTAAGCTGCTCTCCAAACAGCATTTATAGCTGTTTAAAAAGTCAAATAGCTGAAGTATGCCAATCAGTTAAAAAAATAGTTGATTGGCAACTTACCAAACGAGACCGATAATTTAAAGGTATCTTTCCATAATTGGAATCCTCTTACGACACCTCGTGGTCAACCGAAACACTAAAACCTGTTGTTTTACTTTAACATTTCTTTATAGCTAGGAACTCTAGGAAGTTAGGGTTTGGCGTGTGAATTAGGGTAAGTCTGCTGTAGGAACCTAGGAAGTTAGGGTTTGGCGTGTGAATTAGTAAAGCAATCGGTTATGGTGTTCCTTTGACTGGGGAACATTACGGCTCTGTGTTTGTGTTATTTCCTTTTCCTTTCCCTTGGAAACTACGCATCACAAAGCTGTCATGAGAATGGAGGAATGAGGCTGGCAAGTGCAATCACACCTTCCACCTTCAGGAATCCAAGATTTTCAGGAATGCTAAAAGAGGAAACGATCCTAGAACTCCAGGATTCCACCTTTCCTTTTTCTTTTTCTTTTTATGTTCTAGTATTTATAAGAGGGATAGCCCAAACAATTACCAATTAAACCTAATTAATTACTATTATTTCCACAATTTATCTAATTAATTATAGAGTTAATTCATCCGATATTGTTTAATTATTACATAACTTCTTTTGCTGGTTTGTATTAATTTTTGTTTATTTATAGTTAATAATAATGTTGAATTAAAATTTAAAAATTTTAATATTATATCATTTTGAATTGATAAATAAATAGAAAATTAATGATAAAAAATAATTAAATAATATCATAAGAAATAATTAATAATTGTCAGAATATAAGAATTAAAATGAAAAAATATTAAATAACAACATACCACAACTTATTTAACTGTTAATTATAATATTATCCTCGATAATTTTTTTTATTTGTTTGAGTTTAAACCATAGTTTTAACTTTCTTTTTTGAAATGTTCTTAAGAATCATTTACTCTAATCTTTTATTATATTGGAAAGTTAGAATTTTGGATCTAAGTGACATAAGGATTTGCATTCTTCTTTTCACAGATTGAGTGTGTGTTTCCTAATCAATGAAAATGTAAATAATCAAAACTCAAGTTAGTTATCATTAACTGTTGACTCACAAGTCACAAGACTGATCATTTCTTTTGAACTTTTAAACCTATTTTCACTAGACTAACACTCTATGGTCAAAATTCAATATCTATAACAATTTTACATTAATGATGTACAACAAAGTTGAAGGAATGATTCAATCCTAGTAATTATTTAAATTTTTAATACAATATAAATTTAATCAAATTCAAAACAAAGAGTTTTAATATTTAAATATGCTTAAGAACCTTGAACTTTTTGTAATGACATGTTTGAAGTATTATTTTGACTCGGGAAAGAACTTTATTCACAATTCACACAAGACCTGGTACCGAATTCCTTCATTAGCAGATTCATTTCCTGTGGTTTCCCTGATTAAACTAAAGGTTACCAAAGAACCATGCATAGCACTAAATAGGGAGCCGTCGAATACACCAGCTTTAACCCTAATTTTTAGATCAAGTTCGGGCAGCTTAAATTTTAAATGGATCGAATATCAAAATACATTTTAGTTAGTTAATTCTTCAACAATTAAATAAAATAACATCATTTTATTTAAATTAATTTAAAATACTCTGATTGGTCCAACTGAAAATAAGCTCTTGAACGTCATTCTATTTAAATTAATTCAACGGAATCAAATTGAAATTGTCAATCAACTTAAATTTAATACGTTGACTTCTAATTGGTCCAATTGAAAACAAGCTCTTGAATGTTCATAAAATGTAACAAAAGAAAGAAAATCTCTTAACCCTATCAAATTGTTGATGCTCTAGGACATTTTGTCAAACAAAGAGTTGACAAATATGAAAATTGAAATGGGGTTCAAGTGAGGGGAAAAAAACTATCCGAAGTGACTAGAATGATATCAAATGCCCGAATTTAACCCTAGTTTTAAGATTAAGCTCGAGCAGCTTAAATATTGACTGGATCGAATGTCAGAATGTCATTTTAGTTAGTTAATTCTTCAACCATTAAATAAAATGAAGTCATTTTATTTAAATTAATTCAACCAAATCAAATTGAAATTGGCAATGAACTTAAATTTAATACGTTGACCTCCAATTGGTCTAACCGAAAATAAGTTCTTGAATGTTATTTTATTTTAATTAATTCAACTGAATCAAATTGAAATTGTCAAGCAACCTAAATTTAATACATTGACTTCCAATTGGTCCAACCAAAAACAAGCTCTTGAATGTTCACAAACTTTTAAAAAGAAAAAAAATCTCTTAACCCTATTAAATTGTTGATGCTCTAGGGCATTTTGTCAAACAAAGAGCTGGCAAAAAAGAAAATTGAAAAGGGGTTAAAAAAATCTATCCCAAATGACTCAAATGATATCAATTGTTTGAATTTAACCCTAGTTTTAAGATTAAGTTCGAGTAGCTTGAATTTTGACTGGATCGAATATCATAATGTCATTTTAGTTAGTTAATTCTCTAACCATTAAATAAAATGACGTCATTTTATTTAAATTAATTCAATCGAATTAAATTGAAATTGGAAATCAACTTAAATTTAATACATTGACTTCCAATTGGTCTAATAGAAAACAAGCTCTTGAATGTTATTTTATTTAAATTAATTCAACCTAATCAAATTGAAATTGTCAATCAACTTAAATTTAATATGTTGACTTCTAATTGGTCCAATCAAAAACAAACTCTTAAATATTCGCAAAATGTAACAAAAGAAAAAAAAATCTCTTAACCCTGTTAATTTGTTGATGTTGTAGGGCATTTTGTCAAACAAAGACTTGACAAAAATGAAAATTGAAAAAGGGTTCAATTGAGGAGAAAAAAAAACTCTCCCAAGTGACTCGAATGATATCAACTGCCTGAATTTAACCCTAATTTTTAGATCAAGTTCGAGCAGCTTCAACTTAAATTTAATGTGTAGAGTTTCAATTGGTGCAACAAAAAACAAGCTCTTAAATGTTCACAAAAAAGAAAGAAAATCTCTTAACCCTATTAAATTGTTGGTCCATACCCTCCAAAGGTTCCAAAACTAAAAACCCCTTTCACCTGTCACTCTTGAATTTATTTGTTGCAACCACTCCCTTTGAAATTGGTAGACACCAAGCCATTAATGGCCTAGTTCACAAGTCAAAATCTTAGTGCCCCACTGTCTTCATTTTTCAAAACATTAACATACATTTTATATCTTCTCAAAACCATTACTTCCCATAAACATACTTCAGTTTTTGATACCTACTTGATTAAAAATGTTAAGCTCATCTTATCACACAAAAGACTTTCATGTCATTGCACTTCTAAATATACTCGTAATTATTGTATTGGGCTCATAAAGCTTGCATTTCATTTGACAAAGACTTGAATTAACTTCAAAGAAATGGGTGAAATTGTTGATGAAAGCAAGTGAAGTGGCCCAACTATGGCCGGAAGACACATTGCAAATCCAAGACAAACTAGGCCGTAATTGGTACACTAGGTAGGCCTAATCACCGACAAGATGGCCCTTTCACGTTGACAAGATGAACCCAATGAATTTTATAATCACAATCCACACACCTCGTTTGCTCAATAATTAAAAAATTTAATTGATTGGATTGATTTAAATGTTAATTTTTTGATATTAAATTTTTATCCAATATTTAATTTTTCAGTTTGATTTAAGTTAATAACTTTTGTTGTTAAAAATCAATCAATTTATTAATTTTTATAAAATAATAAATTTTTATAAATTAAAATTAATTAATTAATTATCATTTAACAGTCTTTTAAATTAAACTTTGGTTGGGTCGGCTGTGCTAGGCCTAAGCCCATCTCCACACGTCCACGGCCCAGTCTCAGGAGTTAGTCTCCCATGCAAACGCTAAGATCTACGTAAAGACCTAAACTTAGCGTCTATTCTATATAAAAGGTATTATTCTGCCATGATACAGGTACGACAATACAACCCTAACTTTCTTTTTGTTTTTTGCGATCAATTCCCTCTCAAAAAGACTGACTTGAGCGTTGGAGGGGCCTTCCGAGAATCAACCCCCGGCGTGCCTTTATTTGTTTTGCAGGTATTCTTTAGCCGAAATCAATCAGAATCATGAATCCAAATAATAACGTTCAGCCCTAGCAGAATCTGACTGAATCAAACTTCAAATTCGACAATCTTTTTAAATTATATATTAAATTCTTTAATTTAATTTAATCTTTAGATAGTCTAATATTAATTAAATTTTTTAAATCTTAAATTTTTTATTTTATCAATTTAAATTTCGGTCGATTTTTAAACACCTTTAATTTCTACCTAAAAAGACTCTTGTCGTACAAGGGGAGAAGAAATATTTATGTGATAATTTAAACGACAGTGAATGGGAAACGAAGCAAGTAAACCAAAAACACCAAGTTTGATTTGACTTTTAAGACAAAATAAATTAATCATTGAAAAATCGAAATGGTTTAATTTTTATTTCAGTTTTATAAATTTTTAGTTTAATTTAATAATTTTTATTGTTTAAAACGATCAGTTTATTAAATATTAATTATTTTTTATAAATTAATTAATTTTTATAAACTATAATAAACCAATTAATTTCTAACTTTTTCATTTAATTTAATAATCTTTATTATTTAAAACCATCATATTATTAAATACTCAATTAATTTTTATAAATTAATTAATTTTATAAATCATAATAAATCAATTAGTTTATATTTAACAGTTTTTTAATTAAACTTCAAATTATTCGATAGATAGAGACAATTATTTTAATCATATTTCAAATTTTAAATTTTATCCAATCTTTAACTAGTTTTATAATTACATATACAAATTGAACTTTTTAAATCTTAAACGTCTTATTTTACCGATGTAACTTACGATTCAATTTTTAAAACAATTATGTAAATAATCACATAAGATAATATAAAATGATCCCAAATGGTATAAGATAATCTTCAACTAGATTATGCCATGGAATCTTCTTTATCTAATCAAACACGCTTCATTAAGTTGAAAATAATAATAATAATTGTTTGACATTTTTTAATCTTAAATTTTCTTATTTTATTAATTTAATTTTCATCATATTTTGAAAACATTGCTCAAAAGTAATCATTCTCAAGGTAGAATGAGTGGGAATCGGACAGATAGAGAGGGGGGAAAAGGATGGTCAAGTTTTTAACTTTCTTGAAGTCTGCAGACCAGAGAGTACTGCATTAGCTGTATGAATCCAGAATTGGATATGGTATAAAATATGGCCCACATTGAGTGGCCCAAGTAAAGTTTTCACATAAAATGCCAAAAGCAAATGACAAGAAGAGGAAATTGCTTACCTAGAGGTAAAATGTCCTGTTTGTGCAGATATGGAGGGATTGTGAATTTTCAGTACTTTCCTCCATGTGCTCTTGCCCTTTTTTTCTCAAGAAAACTATGAGGGATTGTGAATTTCTAGTATATGAATCTCTGATTTAGTCTATAAAATACTATTAGGATACGAATCAAAGATCTCACATGTCATTTTCAGGCCCTAGGAGTGGTCGAATTAGTGGAATGGTGGGCATGGGGGCAAAAAATCATGTGTTTAAGGCTGTGTTTGGTAAAGAGCTGATCAGCTCTTTTTTAGCTGGTCAACCCCATCTTAGCTGATTGACTTTAAGAAAAAGCTCATAAGCTTGTTTGGTAAAAAGCTGATTGGGTTGGCTGATTCAACCCAATCAGCTAATTTTCAACCAGCTACTTAGAGGAGCGTTTTCTCCCAATCAGCTGATAACTTTTTTTTAATGTCAATTTTGCCCTCGTCATTTTACTCTCTCACGTCTCTCTTTCCTTGCTCTCATTTTCTCTCACCGTCTCACCCTCAAGCTATCTTCCCACGTTCGTCGTCTTGCCTAACCACCAGCCACGTCTCTCCATCAACATCGGACTGCTTCCACGTTCCTAAGCCACGACGCAACATCGTCAACCGTCGGGTCTCCAATCGACGGTTCTCAAATCGCCGCTGTCTGCATCTGTTTCCTCACCGTCAATTCGTTTACTTAACCGTCGTCCCACGCCGATGGCGACGTCCACGCCGCCGGTGTTGCTAGCCGCAGTTTTCTCCAATCGTCTTTCATGGAGTCGCCTGCGATGGGCGATTAATGCCCATCGTCTTCACCAGTGGTGTTGCCATTCGATGGAGTTTCCACAGATGGGCGATGGATTCAGCAAACGCAACAC
>JANZLX010000005.1:358184-371569 GCA_025531955.1 Erythroxylum orinocense | reverse complement strand
CCCCCCATTAGTGTAAACACCAGTTAATTTCATTTCTTAGACTTTACACGCATTCTCTGTGGGATCGACCTAGACTCGCCACTGCTATAGTAGTAGTCTAGTTATTTTAATTTTGATTAGCGTTACGACGCGCGGTCAGAGACGAATGTTACGGTTTGATCTAATTGCAAGATATGGGACTTGAATCTTATATTCGTTAAATAAAAAATTGATATAGAATTTATAAGGACTTTGGGCTCTCTACCCTCATAAGCTAGCTTTTGGGGTGTAGCTCTCCTAAAGTCCTTATCAATTAAAATTGTTATGATCCAAGGAATTAGAACGAGTTTGAATTGGGTTTGTTCTAACGAACCCGCTCTTGCCTCGATTCTTCCCAATGTTTGGAACTCAAGGGAGTTGCCTACCAAAAGAGTGTTTTGATAATTGTCTGATATCTTTATTCATGAAAATAGCTGGCTTCTTGTAACGAAGCTTACAGACTCAATTTAGAATACTTGCCAAAATAAGCTTCTAAGAAATAAAGACTCTATCTCAATTGATTTGAGAATAACATAAATCACGTATAGATAATTGACTTCTTTCAAATAAACTAGCCATATCCAGCTCACTCAATCCCCCTTGTTACGCCTTTGATAACTCTTTCTAATAAAAGAATCCATAACACATAATTTGAGATAGTAGTTCATGTTTTGGAGTGGTATGTCTGTGATCTGACAACCTCAGATTCTTTATAAAATTAGTGAACACAATTTGTAGGCTCTAACCATTCAAGAATTTGATTTGTCAGTGTCATGCAAAGACTTCCAGGAGCACGAATCGCTTTCATCGGAGATGGTCCATACAGGTAATTCAATATTGAGATAGTAGTTCTTTCTTATCTCAGCAGTTCACCTCTTTTTCATTGCATATTAACTTTGTTGAATGTTTCTACTTTGCAAAGATGAAGATCATATAGAATGATGTTATCCATTTTCTGAGATGGTTGTCTCCTTCCTTACAGGGACGAACTAGAGAAAATGTTTTCCGGAATGCCTGCAGTTTTTACTGGGATGTTGGGAGGAGAAGAGCTGTCACAAGCATATGCTAGTGGGGATGTTTTTGTGATGCCTTCAGAATCTGAGACACTTGGACTTGTTGTTTTGGAGGCGATGTCTTCAGGAATTCCTGTAGTCGGTGCTCGTGCCGGGGGAATCCCGGATATAATTCCCCCAGAGCAGCAGGGAAAGACTGGATTTCTCTTCAATCCAGGAGATCTTGAAGACTGCTTGGCAAAACTAGAGCCGTTGTTGAACGACCGTGAATTGAGAGAAACAATCGGTAAAGCCGCACGCGTAGAAATGGAACAGTATGATTGGAGGGCAGCAACTCGCAAAATACGTAATGAGCAGTACAATGCAGCAATCTGGTTCTGGAGGAAGAAGAGAGCTCAGCTTCTTAGACCTATTCAATGGCTGGTGAAGCGCCTTTTCCCATCACCAGAAGTTCACTACCCATGATTTTTAGCACTTCCGGAGGAGCAACGATTGCACCACTGCTCGATCGGAATTACCGGTGGTTATAGACCTGCTGATTTGGCTTCAACAACCCCTTGAAGGGGTTAAGACTGTTCCATTGTTTTATGACTTGTTCATCTGTCAATTCCTTGTATATTGTTTGGTTGGACCATATGGATATGGTCAGTTGTGCAATTAAATGATAAATCCAGTGAATGAAATCATTTCCAAAGTTCAGGTCTTAGAACTTTGAATCCATGTTTGGATCTTCTTCTGCCATTATAGATATCAAAGTCTACTGATATGAATACATTTACTTAAAAACACCTCTGAAGGTGCATTGTACCCAAGTACATTCTCACATCTTCAACCATGGTCAAATGGAGCAATTTTCTTAAGTATTATTTTAAGGGACAAGACCCTCTGTGCTCGTAATTATGTGTTAAATTTTGTTCCAAACGATCAGAGAAATGTGTGGATAGGATCATCTGAAAAAGGGTTAGTATAGAATTATGAGCACAGAGAATTTGATCGTGAAAACACTCGTTAGATCTTAGTCAAATGTAAAAGAGGACAATAAATATAAGATTGGACTTGCGTATTATTCCACAATGTACAACATTTCATGCTCTTAGCAAATAATTTAATTTTTAGTTAATTAATCACGTGGGAAATTAGGCAAAACAATGCAGGACCGTCCACCTCTTTCCTCACTTTATCCACAAGTACATGTGTAGTAGTATAGTACGGTACAACCACACACGACAATTTCTCTCCAAGTTTTCGCATTCTACTACTACTATTTTGTGGTCGCTCGCATGTTAGCTGATACGTACTGCATGAACTCACCGTCCGATTCAAGGCCGTCCATTGTCTCAGGCGCCAAAACAACCTCGAGATCAACGCTCCCATTCCCTTCCCTACCTGGAAAAGCCGAGATCTTACCGTCGAACTTGTTGGCCCTACCACTCCGAACAGCCAACGGTAGGCCCCACCCGAAATCATTATCGTACATCGGAAATCTCGGCGAGCTGCCCATCGTGATTGATGCACCGTCGAAGTTCCCTAGCGGAAACAACCTCGGCTCGTCCTCCCACGCCGCTATTCCCTTCCTCACCGTACTATCCCCGTGTGCGACGACGTTTCGATGCAGTAACTCAGCTCCGTAGCTCAGCTCTCTAGACAACAATTCGCCAACCAAAGCCACCGTCGGGATGCTCTGAATCGCGTTCCCGAAGTAGTAAGGGTCCAGTTTCGGCTCTAAACGGTGGCGGCAGTTCACGGCCATACGGAACGTAGTCGTTTTGGAGTTTGGGAGTTTTCTCGCACGTGTTACGGAGCGCCATAACTGTGCGGAGAGTGACTGAAACGACGAGATTTCCGCTGCCGTATTGGTTTTAAAAGTAGTGTTGACGGGGGTTACTTTTCCGTTACAGTTACCATTACCGTTACCGTTGGTGTCTAAGTTAACGACTTTCCAACTGTCGTTAGCTTGTTTCCCTAGTATCTCCGAAGGGTTGTGCGCGTTTGCTCTGGACTTGAGCTTTTGAATCGCTTCTCTGCTAAAATGGAAGATTCTCTCTCTCAACGGCTCGTCGCCGGAGAACGTTGCCTTAGGCCCTCCAGGGGGGAACTTGAGCACCGCCGGGGAGTTAAACACCGTTGTCCGGGAAAAATCGGGCGACTTGGAGATCTTCGTAGCCCCTTTGCAGATCTCTGCGAAGGTGTTAAAGAAATGCCAGAAAGAGGTGCCATCTGTGACCGCGTGGTTCACGATGCACCCAATGAAGACACCGTCGGCGAGCTCCGTCACCTGAACGGCGGCGAGAGGCTTGCAATGGCCGGAGTAGCTGAGAGTGTTGTCGAAAGTGAAGAATTCCTTGAAGCAATCGGGAACATCGAGAGGTGACAAAATGTTGTCGATAGACAAGTGTCCAGCTTTGGCTTGAACGAACTCGACCCCGGCGTCGTTGCAGAGGATGTGGACGTAGCCGTTCAGGTCGGTGATGAGGCGGCCGGCGAGAGGAGGGAAGTGGGTCAGAGTGATGGACAGAGAATTTTTAAGTAATGTGATGAGATTGTCGATGGAGTAAGGTGGACGAGAGAGAAGAACACCCTTTTGGATGTATTGGCAGGAGAGCATAGGGAGGTCAGAAACTGAGAACTTTAGAGTCTTGAGAGTTGACTTCTGGTGTGGGCATATAATGCATTTCGAAACTATAGATGTGGAAGCAGCCGGCATTTTGGAAGATACAGATAGAGAGAAAGAGAGGTATAAAGTAGCTTTAATGGCGGTTGATGTGTTTTGGAGGAGTTTCCACGGTGGGTAGGGTTTAAATAGGAAGGAGTGGAAGAGGCAGAAGGGTGGATTCCATGAACTTGGTTCATGTTCCACTCGTACGCATTTGTTAAATCAAAACACAGTGAATTTTTTTATCCAATATAAGAAATTAAAAAAATAAAATAATTATTTATCATAATTATTTTAAATTATGATTAAATTATTGTATAATTAATAATTTTAAAAATTTTATTTTTTAATAAATTAAAGTGGATAGAAAGATGACACCTGAACTGGACGGTCATTGTAGGAAAATGTGCGGGAAGCTGCGAGCAGACAGGAAAATTTAATGCTGGAGTTTGGGGCCGTTTACGTTGGAAAAGAACAATCAAGGAAGAAGTGTGTTTTGTGTGTGCCTGCCCTGTTCCTAAGGATTGACTAAACCTTACAATAAGAGCTGTTTCAATAATTGAAGAACGAAAATTCTGTTTGAACATTTTCAGGCAGGTACAGGCTTGGCATGCCGATCCGAAGTCGATCCAAAAATGTATGTTTGATCTAGAGTTCGATCAGGATTGAATTCAAAATAGTTGAAATAATCTGACATAACTTGTTAAGTGTTCTAAAAATTATAATTAATAATACACGTTAGCTAAAATTAGCATAATTAATGAAAATTAATGAATCAAGTTTAATCACATAATTAAAACATTATTTTTGTAAAAAATTACGCAATTTTATCCATAAATCAGTTTAAGCAATTCCGATGCACTTACCCCTCCTATTTAGTTTGTGTCATTTATTTTTAATTTATTATCTCAACACTTTCAACTTTCATTTTTTAGTCTGTGAGACTAAAAACGATGGATGAAGATCTTAGGAGAAAATTTTGAAAATGAAAGACAAACTAAAAACGAAGGGTGAGGGCGTCTAGACTGTGTAAACCTGTGCTTTAAAATTTGAATTGGACATCAAATTACAGACCTTACAGGTTACCAGTTTGACCGATTCGACTAGTTCAACCATCGATCGAACTGATGTGACGTTATAATTATACAATAATTATATTTAATTATATATAATATTAAAAAATACAGAAATATACCAAATAATATTTAAAAAATAAAAAATAATTATTGAACCAGTGGTCGGAATGGTTGAACCGGACTGATTCGATCGATCAATTGACCAGTTTTGACCGGTTCTTACTGACCAGTTCTCACTGGTTCAATTAAGAACCGATTTTTAAGAGTGAACTGGACCGGATAGCTTACCGGTCACCGGCCGGTTCGATCCTGTTTTTAAAACTATGGTGTAAACTAATTTAAAGATTAAATTGCATCATTTTTTACCAATGACGTTATTTCATTAATCTTCATTAGTTGTATTAATTTTGACTGAAGTGTACTATATTAGTTAATTTTTTATAATAATAGTAAGTCACGTCAACAAATTTAACAGAGATACTAACGTCAGTTTATAATTGAAAAAATTTGAAAGTTTAAATATTTAGTTTTCATTTTTTAAAATTGGGGTTATAATTATAAAATTGAGGAAAGTTTGAGCTTTTTTTTAGTTAACCCTAGATAAAATTAATAATATACATTTTTAATGGAACACCATTAAATGTTCATTAATAAGTTGAACAAGTTTTATTCTACATACCAATTTAGCACTTTATCCTAATTGTATCACTCATTTTGACTTAAGAGTTTAACTGATTATTTAGATATAATTTATCGTTTAATTTTGAATCAATAATTCGTAAAATAACTAATATGAATTATGTAATTTACAGTCTACTATATTTATACATACTTAAAAAATAACAATATAGATTATGGTCAAAATTAAACATTGTAATAAGATTTTTTTAAATGCATATATATTAATTATATTAAAATAATGTTATTTCAATCAATACTTAAAAAACCGAATCAATTAGACAAGTTCGAATCAGTCTATTTTTTGATTTAATTTATCTTAATAATCATTGTTATTAAAAATCGACCAATTTGTTAACTAATCAGTTAATTTTCATGAACTAATTAATTTTATAAAACAGAATAAATTAGTTGATTTTATTTAACAATTTTTAATTAAACTTAAACTTTTTCGATGGATAAGGTAATTTTTTAATTTTATTCAATATTTACTGTATACAGATTTTATGATATTTTAATAACGGTTGAATCTTAAATCTTTTGTCTTACCAATTTAATTTTTAAAATTTTGATTTTAATTTAATTATTAAAAAAGTAAAACAAGAAGTAGATTCACACGAAATCCTTTGTCCCTAAAATGATGTTCCAATTTTGTACCAATTAATTTCATCCATATATTTATGTGGGTCTCACATAAATGAGCGGATTGAATTAATTGACACAGAGTTAGAATTAGTTAACGGGAACAGAAGATCTAATCTCGATTCCTTTCCCTATGATTTTTTATATTACAATCACAAACCACCTACACTTTCCTTCCTTTACCATTTTTAATTTCCGATAGTGATAATGAATCGATAAAGATATCTTCTTCTTTTTTAATAAAAGGGAAGAAAACGAAACAAATTACACAGCATGTCTAGGAAAATCGATCTTTGATATATCCTTTAAAAGAAGAAGATGACACGCAATAGGTGTAGTAACAAAATAAGTGACTCCTACATCTAAGTGACCAGTATAATTTAGTCAGTTTGCATATCTGTTGCTCTCTTGATAGATATGTCAATAGATAACAGTCTAATTTTTGATAAAAAAAAAGTTCAAAAATGCCCCTAACGATGGGATTGAGCGAGCGCCGATTTTTAATCTCCGATGGTGATACTGAATCGACAAAGTTATCTTTCACAATGTGTAGCCACAACTCTAAAACATCCTTATAGTTTCTATTGGAGTTTGGTCAGCTTTTAAAACATATGTAATGTCGAAACAGTCTCAGAAACCAAAGTTACTCAATGGAAGATGAATTTACAGTCCACATTTCATACAGCAAGTTCTCGAGAAAATTTTAAGGAGTAGTTGGTTAGTTAGTGAGGTAAAAAAGGATACAAAGTAGCTGTTTTTGTTTCTGTGTGTCCATTTGTACCTCTTCTTATTTATTTAATATTAATGAATGGATGAATGGAGAGGGCACAAGGTGGTATACAGAAACAGGCACAAATGAATTGATCTAGAGAAAAAAGAAAAGGGTAAGGAATAAAAAAAAGTTTGGTAATATATTATAATTAGATGAAAAATATTTTTACATTAACTTTTGGGGCAGTATTACATACTCCTCTATTATGAGAAGAATGGATCTTTTAATCTTTAGTATACTTATTATAAATCTTATTACCATTTTTTTTAAGTGAGACAACTTCTGTTCTTGGAATATATGAAGTATAAATCATCTAACAAGCGTCTAAATTTAAGGATAAAAGATATAGAACTTTCCTTTAATTTAAATTTTTTAAATATTATTTTGAAGTTTTAAATTAAACAAATTATTTCTTTTAGGCTTCGGTTAAAAAATAACTACAAAATACACATAATATGAGCATCATATTTGTAATAGTCAATTTTTATTTACACTAATATTTAAATAATTATTAAATTTAAATTGAAATAATTAACTCTAATATAAAATATTAATTTATTATAAATATTTTTAAATTATTAATATAAATCGGGTTAATTTAGTTGAGTTAAATTTAAGAGGCCGTGAGTTGAATTATCATTGAAAATTTGAAGGGGTTTAGTATTTTCGCAAAATCTTTGATTTATTACAGTCGTTTTTAGCACAATAAAAAACCAGAAAAATTAAACACACAAATATAAATTAATATTGAAATTTGGTAACGCAGTTCGGCACACTTTGCTACGTCTACGGGACTCTCATCCATCTTAATATTTTTACTAACGACAACAGTTTTATACAAAGCTTTACTGAACTAACATTACTCAACTCTTTGACATTATCCCTCATCTTCACTACTCTTGAAAGTATTTTACACCCGATAATACAACTGACTCGTGTTAACTTTAACAAAGAATTTTTCTTAACAATCTTTTAACAAAAGAACAATAAACGAATAATTCAAGCGATTAAAATAATTAGGAACAAAAACGAATATACTTAAAGATAGAAAAAAGAAACAAGTTCCCCATTTTTTTCAGCTCTTCCAAAGATAAATCTTAAAGTTGTTCACTAATGGTACCGTTATAGTTTGTCCAGACAATATATCAACTCCGAAGTTTCAATTGAGAGAATCGAAGAAGATACCAAGCTAATTCACATAAATATCAACACAAGACTACAGCTACACCAGAAACACATCCACCACAACACGCCAATGGTTCACTGCACAACCAATATCACGCGGGAGCCACACACAGCATAGCAATAAGAGGGATTAATTATAAGTTGCACATCTATTCAATCGGCAACAACATTACATAGAGCATTCAGCCAAGATCTATTCACTAACTAAAGTATACACAGCCCACAAAGAAATTAAATAACAAACCTTGCTGCCGAAGATTGAATTGTACTAATATAATAATCAGCACATCAGTCCTTCTATTCACTTTTAATCACCAAATCGAAAAACTCACACCCTGAACTCGCACGCCTTGTGCAACCAACCAAAAAACCAGGCAAAGGAGTTAAATAAACCTTCCAAGTTTCACATTCATGGACGGTTGTTCTTTTTTTCTGTACCATGAATAGCCAGCAAGGTGACCTCACTTAATGAGAGGTGTCAGTGCCCTAGTGGTCAGGAATTGAAATTTATTTATTTAGATTCAGCGATGCAAGTCAACCGTAGTCCACATTCATGCATCTGAAAGAGATCAGGGTCGATTCAGCTTTTTTTAGTTTTTCTTCTGAAGGAAAAGGACAAGAAATCGTGAGCTAAGAGAGACCCACTTGCCACTTGAATCATTTCAGGGTTGAATTATTTTGGAGATGCCAACTTAATTTTGACTTGTTTTGTTTAATTACTTAGAAATAATCCGTAGCTAGTCCAATTTAATTAAGAGATAATATATTTAAAAGTGTATACTTTTTAATTTAGAAATTAATCTTATAAATTCGTTTAGATAAGTTTAAAACATTATTTTTGCACATTATAATAGGAAAATTAACCTTTTAATTTTATTTATATAAATCTTAAGAAATTAATAAACGAATTGAAAACTCTAAAAAGATTGATACTAAATTTAAAATTTTTAAAATTTTAATTACTGCTAATTTGTTATTAACTTTAATTAAATAGTATATGGTTAGTGTGGAAGAAAAATATATAGAATTATTTATATTTATATGCTAGTAAGGTAAGTATAGAACTTTTATTATCACAATGGAATTTATATTAACAATTAATTTTAAAAATAAATGTTGTTCAATTTGTGTTATTTTCGTCAATTCAATTTATAAAATTTGCATAATTTTTAACTTTGGACATATATAAATATCAATATGTGAATGTGAGAGAATAAGAAAGAAGTATCAATAGTACACAGCTTTTTCTTTGCATTTTTACAAAGTGACTGTTTCTGTGACCTGAACTTATGATCTTTTGATTATAACGGAGTAACCTTACTGATTGCTTGAAAGTTTACCCTCAAATATCAATATGCGTATCAAAAGCTCATAAATCTTGTGTTTTATGTGTTAGATACTTCTTTTCAATGCTTATTCTTGCCATATTCATTTTTCATAAACCAAATTAACCATCTTCCTTCTGTAATTAATTTGTTATTAATCTTGATGAGTTTGTGAATCAAATATTTACAAGTTCATGTCCTAATTTGTAATATTAAAATTTTCTCTTATTCTTATAAAATTCACATGCCTCTAACCAACTTAAAAGTTAAATGATGTAAAAATCATTGAAAGTAGATGTCACATCTTTTATCTAATGTTTAAGATAAGTGAAGAAGAAAAGAATTAATAACGAGTTGACTGTAAAAATAAATTCGACTTGTAAATATTTTTTGGATAATCCGTCACTTGCATTTAAATAATTTATTTAAAAGGAAAAAATATTTTTTTAGTATAAGTAATTTTTAAAAAATTCTTCGTATTTTTCAATTTTTTAAAAAAAGCCCGTTCTTTTAAACTTTTATTAAAAAATGATAAAACGCGATCACCAAATAAGAACCTTTTACATATTATTGATATGACAACTCAATTTAGTTTTTAAACTCGATTCAACTAATTAAACTTAACTCAAATTAGTAATTATAATAAATTATTATTTTAAGTCATATTAAATTAGTTTTAATCAAGGTTGAAAGTTGAATTAACTGATTTGATTGATTTATGTGTATAAGTATTTATTATTATTATTATTATTAAAATTTTAAGAGATCTTTACAGAAAAATTAAAAATTATTTAATTTTAAAAATTATTTAATTTTAAAAATTAATGAAAATTTAAAATTATTTAATTCATATCTTTTACTATTTATTTAAAATACGTAACCTATGATTTATTGCATACACTGAATAATTTAGTTAATGCGCAATCCAAGAACTATAAATTATAAGAAGAAAAGAAGAAAATTGTCCCCGAGTATAGTCTTTTCATGTACTCAATACCTTGTGAAGTCAGGAAATTAAAGCGAGTCCTCTTTTCCACAAAGGCCTCAAGAGGACGAGACAAGAAGTAATGGAAAAAAGATACCAACTTCTTTTTCCATTGCAAAACGATAACAATGTTTGGTAATTATCATGTGGTCCTAAACCCTACCTTCCACTAATCTTATGTCTTTGGTACCTTAGTCCTTCTGCCAATCAACGTTTAATTATTGCAAACCTAATGATTGTTCGTCCATTGTGTTGTATGTAATGATTCCATCCTCCAATAGCTTGTGGTCGTGTGGAGTTTCAAGATTATCTTTTTACAATTTTTTTATTCTTAGGGACAACTAAGAATTGGTTCCTGTTTATCACTTTAATTATGTTCCATAATAATTAGAATGTGATGATTCTTTGATAAAAACATAATATATTGTTGGTTTGAAAGCATACCATCCACTAGTTTAAGTTAATTTTTACTATTATCATCAATCATTAAAAAATTCGGTCGGTTTAGTCAGTTCAACCGTAAAAACTTTAAATCATCCAATTTTTTAGCTCGACTTACTTAGATAATTCTCATTGTTAAAAACTAATTGATTGGTCATAAATCTATTAATTTTTATTTAACAATATTTTTTAATTAAACTTTAAATTATTCGATGAATAAGAACAATCTCTTTCAATCATATTTCAAATTCTTTAATTTTATTCAATTTTTAATCGGTTTTAATGACAGTCTAATGTCGGTTGAATCATTTAAATATTAAACTTCTTGTTTTACCCGTTTAACTTCTAGTCTGATTTTTAAAATATTAATTATTATACCTTTTTGTAAATTAACTTAATTAAGCTCGAATCACAATTTATAAAAATCTTTTTATATCAATAAAATAAAGTATATTGTCCAATCAAAACTTTGACACCAACTAGTTAGAACCTAAAGGTTAGTTATGGTTCTTTGTTTGCTACAACTAATATGCATAGTCAAGACAAAAAGATTGAGCCAAGTAGGTAGTAACATCTATGAATGATCCATGAAACCTTGAAGATAGGTACTATCACTAGCAATTTTTTTTTAGAACAAGCAAATAATTGAGAACATTAAAAAAAAGAAGAGAAAACACTCATCTGATTATTCTCTATAATTAGGAGACAAAGTAGAGGGCACAAAGGGACATAGTGTTTCTTATAATATTTTCTAATTATTGATTTTTAATATAATCATTTAAGGATTTAATATTTCTTATACAAGTTAAAATGAACGATCGAGATTTATTTTCAGAAAACCTCTTCTCTTAGACTTTGATTAAAAGATAATAACAAAACATGTGCAATATAAGCATCACACGTGAACCAATTAAGTAATATTTAGATGACGATTCAATTCAATTCTTAAACTTAAACTAAATTAATCAAAATATAGCATAAATCAATAATTTATTATAATTGTCTTAAATTATTAATTTAAATCAAATTCTATTAATTTAGGTTGAGTTTAAGAGTTAAGTTAAATTATCATATGATTAGTAATATTTGATTAACCTATGTATGATGTTCATATCGCGTATATTCTGATCATATTTGATTAACTTATGTATGATGTTCATATCGCGTATATTTCATTCTTACTTTTTAACCGAAGTCTAAAATAGTGATTTTTTTTTCTAGAAAATTTAAAACTATAAAGAGCTTTTTTAAAGAATGTTAATAATAAATTTTATTTTATAAAATTTCTTAAATTACAAAAGAAGTTAATATCTTTTAGCCTTATATCATAATACGACAATCGCATAACTACTCGTTGGTTGTCTGTATCTTTCAGTTTTGATAAATTCTCTGCTATAGTACTCCATCGAGTGTGGTCACCATAAACACTATCCCATGCCCTTTCGCTCTCGAAAAACACAAGCACTTTCCATATTGAGATTCAATGGCTCCAGCAGAATTGGGTCTGTTACACTTCTTCACCATTTTTAAAATATTCCAACCTAAAAGTGTCAGCTGCAATCGCCATAACTTTGCAAGCTGTCACATTCTTCTTCTAGCTAATGTATGCATGTGCATGGTTATAATTTATTGCTCTAAAACTAAACCTGACAGTACATACAAGCAAAAACCTTGCGAAAGCTCCAAACTCTCTGTACTACTAACGCAACTTGTGTTCATAAGTTGGCAATGATACACGAGTTTGGTTTCTTTTGGTTTCATATTCGACCACGTAGACGTGTAGGTGTAGCCAGTGCATGGTTAAACCACAAAAAGTAAAACTGGCCCAGCATGTCTGGCAAATGGAGCTCTTATGGCTCGCTTTTGTGAAACATGAGTTGATACAACCCCATGTGTACTAGGAGTCCCACGTCTGATTGAGGTTTTGAAAATCTGGAAGATTACAACGATAAAACTGTTATTAAATTCGACATAATCAGATGGGATTTCAGGGAAAACTCTAAACCCATGTCACATATTTGTCTGAGTTTGTTTGCTTACACTTGTCGTTTGGTGATGTTGGTAAGATGTAACTTCTCATGACTGGTAATAGCAAATATAGTTTATTCCGAACTTATGTTCGATTTAAATTAATTAAATTTTCAATTAATTTGATATTATATTTTTTAAAATTGAGATTAAACTGAAGTTAAATTTAAAATTACAATGAGCCGAAAACTTAGAATTTTGAAACCAAAATCTTTTACAACATAAAAATGTAACTTTTTGTTATATCTCACACTTGTCTTGTTAAATTTGAGCTCCGACTTAAATTTAGAATTGAGATGTGTTAAGTGTTTTGACTCTTTTGTTGTCCCATATTAGTTGGGGACATCAAATAAGCAAGGGCTTTTACTTATATAAGGAGGATGTTACCTCCTTGTTAAATGTACCAACCAAAGTCAAAGATTTATAGTATAAATTTGATTCTAGTTAAATTCCTCCTTTAAGGTGAGAGTTGAAGAGTTTGTCTTGGGTATTTCTTTGTGGGTGTGTTGGTGTATTAGGAGATTGGGTGAGAGGAAAAATTGTGTGATTGTAAGAATTTTTCACATAGT
>JANZLX010000005.1:302594-324892 GCA_025531955.1 Erythroxylum orinocense | reverse complement strand
AATATAAAATAATAATAAAATATTTAAATATACAAATACATAATATTGTACATATAAAAATAATTAAATAAGTAAAAACACTAGAAAAAGATACTAAATATATCATACACCAATTATCACTGATATTAATAACCTAACTTATCTTTAATTAAATTTAATTAAATTAATAATTTAAGATAATTCAAATCACAAAAATAATCTTTTTTTCTTAATTACAAAGGAATGCTGCGTATATTATGACTCTGCCTAGATTCCTATAAAACAAGAAGTCTTGTGCACTTAGTACATTGATTTTTTGATTTTTTATTAATTTAAGTTGAATTTAATTAATTTAATTCAAATTAAAAATTTTGATCGAATCTTTATGTAAATAATAATTGATCAATAATACTATATATTTTTTGTTAATATTTTTTCTTAAATTTAAGAGAAGAGTTTTTTTTTAAATTAAAAAATTAGAGAATTTTTCTAAAATATTTAAACTACAACAAATATTTATGTCTTTTTAATCATTGAAAAAAGACTAGAAACGCAAATATTACAAATACAAGGTCATCAAAGCAAGTACAAACAGTTGTATTTTGCCTCGCATTCTATATCTGTATACAGCATTGTATATCTGTAAACGAGAAAGAACCGGACTTTGTTACCTATTTTGCCTCGCATTCAATATCTGATGATCTGTTCTATTACACCACCAACTCTCCAGCATCTTCCGTATACTTAGCAATCTTCTCTTTCACTCACTCAGTCTCTTCAGTACATCACCACCACAGGCATCTCTCTTCTCTACTCTTTTTCTTTACTTGTTTGTTCTTTTTTTGTTTTTCAATTCTGTGCATGTTTTGATACTTTTTCTTCTGTGATTTTATCTTATTTTTTTCAGATTCTGTTCAATATACTATTTTCTATGGAGGGTTGGCTTCCTTTTTTGTTATAAGTTGTTCTCTGATGTTCCTTTAAGTTTTATATCTATATGTTTTACATGAGAAACATGTATATGGTTACTCGGCCTGGTTTTGGTCTGGAGTACGATGTTCACGGGATATCTGTGGTTTCAGTTTCGTATAGATTTAGATTAAAAGTTGGATCTGATGAAGAATATTGTTCTGGGTCGACGTGATTTGGGTAGTGAAGCTTGAGGATATGAATCTTTTCTTGTTATGATTCTAGTACTGTATCAACTTTAAGAGTTTTCTTTTTTCCTGCTGAATGTTTAGAATAAACTTTCTGAAGTTTTCGTACAGAAGATCAACCAGGGAAGCGATTCTTCAACAGAAAAATGAAAGAGGGAGATCTTTATACAAAGGACGGTACAACAGATATCAGAGGAAAACCAGCAAATAAACAGAAAACTGGAAAGTGGAAGGCTTGCCGGTTTATTCTTGGTAATGATCAAACTAGACATGATTCAGATGAACTCACTCTCAGAATTTTTCAGTTTCTTACAATTTTTCGTTGTTGTTTCAGGGAATGAATGCTGTGAAAGATTGGCGTATTATGGGATGAGTACAAACTTAGTGAACTATCTTCAGGATCGTTTTAACCAGGGAAATGTCACTGCATCGAACAATGTCTCCAACTGGTCAGGAACTTGCTACATCACACCACTTATTGGAGCTTTTATTGCTGATGCTTATATGGGAAGATATTGGACAATAGCCACATTTGTGATGATATATATCAGTGTAAGTTCACTTCATATATGAAACTTAAAAAGCCACCATAAGTTTGATTTTTAGTCTTCCATAAATCTTGGAAGTGAGGTCTCCATTTTATCTGTGCTTTTCCAAGAAGTTGGGGTGAATTCAACATTCAGAAGTGCCTAGTCTTGTTGTTTCACTAGCTTATCAGAAAAAAGTTTAAGAACTTGATTTAAAATCCATGAAGTGGAAATTGTTGAAATTGGTTCTTTCTCTTGAAACATCAATCTAAGGATCCCTCAGATCTAATTTAGCTTATTTTTTATAAGTTTACAGAAGAACACGGGTAAGACATGCTTGCGTACTACATTTTCTGGTTCCAGAGAGGAATACGGGTTCAGACACGCCCGTGTTTTTTTGACAGAAACTGTTTCCTGAAACTTACTAGTGCAGAACATGTTTGCTGAATGGAACTGATGATGAAATCCTGTTTTTGCAGGGCATGACACTTTTAACTTTAACAGCTTCGGTTCCAGGACTAAAGCCATCTTGTGATAAGCAAGCTTGTCACCCAACAGGAGGGCAAACAGCAACAACTTTTATAGCTCTCTACATGATTGCTCTGGGGACTGGAGGGATTAAGCCTTGTGTATCATCATTTGGTGCAGATCAATTTGATGATACAGATGATACTGAGAAGAAACTGAAAAGTTCTTTCTTCAATTGGTTTTACTTATCCATAAATGTTGGTGCTCTTATTGCTTCATCTGTTCTGGTCTGGATTCAAATGAATGTTGGCTGGGACTGGGGTTTTGGAGTCCCAGCAGTTGCAATGGCTCTAGCTGTTATATTCTTCTTCTGTGGAAGCAAGCTTTATCGCCTTCAGAAACCTGGAGGAAGTCCACTTACCAGGATTTTCCAGGTTTTTGTTGCATCCTTCAGGAAATTTAATGTCAAAGTTCCTGAAGATCAATCACTTCTTTTCGAAACAAAAGATGAGGAAAGTAGCATCAAAGGAAGCAGAAAGCTTGAACACACTGACAAGTTAACGTAAGTGTAAAGATCAAGATCATTACTTCAACTTCCATGTCTAGTTTTGCTAATCAGAATCACTGTTAAAACTTCAGGTTCTTTGACAAGGCAGCTGTGGAGACAGAAAATGACAGAGCAAAAGGGTACATAAATCCATGGAGGCTCTGCACAATAACACAAGTCGAAGAGCTCAAATCAGTGATCAGATTACTACCCATATGGGCTACTGGAATCGTCTTCTCCACCGTATACGGCCAAATGAGTACCATGTTCGTTTTACAAGGAAACACCATGGATCAGCACATGGGACCAAAGTTCAAGATCCCATCTGCATCTCTTTCGCTCTTCGATACACTCAGTGTCATCTTCTGGGCTCCTGTTTACGATCGGATCATAGTCCCGTATGCAAGAAAGTTCACAGGCAATGAACGAGGCTTCACTCAGCTCCAACGTATGGGGATTGGCCTTGTGATATCCATTTTCTCCATGATCGTCGCCGGAGTTCTGGAAGTTGTCAGGCTAAACTACGTCAGGAGTCACAACTCCTACGACCTTGAAACCATTCCAATGTCCATTTTCTGGCAAGTTCCACAGTATTTCCTTGTTGGGTGTGCAGAAGTTTTCACCTTTATTGGACAGATTGAGTTTTTCTATGATCAAGCACCTGACGCCATGAGAAGCTTGTGCTCAGCTCTGTCATTAACGACCAATGCACTGGGCAACTATTTGAGCACTCTACTTGTAACCATTGTCACTAAAATCACCACAAGCCATGGCAGGCTTGGTTGGATCCCTGATAACTTGAACAGAGGACATCTAGATTACTTCTACTGGTTATTGGCCATACTCAGCCTAATCAACTTCTTTGTGTATCTCTGGATTTCCAGGTGGTATACCTACAAGAAAGCCACGGGACATGCTCACTGACACTAAAGATTGGTATAAATTAGAAATCAGAAGATTTGAGGTATGGCAATATTTGGTGAGATTTTAGTATTGTAAATATCATCCCTAGACATTGTAATGAAGTTTCTGTCTTTTGGTTAAGAGGGCTGTTAGAGGGAAAGATGATAAAGAGGATTAGAGGTTGGTTGAGTTTGTTTGAAGTGTAGAAGTACTTTTTCTATACAAAAAGACCGGTAGATTTGAACCTTATTTTTATATGGCCCAATCAATTCGATCAGGTATTCGTCATCTATTTATCTTGTTCGACTCTTTGACAAGGGATGGAACGCCAGAGGCTAAAAAGTCATTTTTTTGGGGGTAAAAAATGAAAATTTTAATGATTTAATCTTTATTTCTTAAAATTGTTTTTTATTTAAATTACTTAAAAATATCTTATAATATTAAGGAATTTTTTTTACTAAATTTCAATTGAATTGATTGGATAAATTTTATATAACTGTTTCAATTTTTATTAAAATAATTCAATAAAAAGGTCTAAAATTACTCAATTTTTATAATTTTATGTATTTTATTTTTTATTTAAAATACTGTCAAAATATTAAAAATCTTTTTGATAAATTTTTGTTAAATTATTTAGATAAAACTTTTATAACTTTTCAATTTTATTAAAATAAATTGATAAAATTTTGCAGTTTTTTTTATTTTTCAATATTTTGAAATAATTTAAATAACAAATGAAAAACCCAAAAAAGAATTATATCTTGCATCCTCTCTTTTAATTAAAAAAATATGAAAATTGTTTAACACAATGGACTAATCCATTTACTTAACAAACTTGGGATTTAAAAATACTTTGTGATGAAAGTACATAAAACTCTCTTTGAATTTACCCAAGATCCTTGAAATTTATTTATTTATCTCAGGATGACCTGTTTTGGTTTTGACCCAATTAAACCTTACTTAAAATTAATTTAATTAAACTTTTAAAATAATATTAATTGAATTTAAAATTTAATCATAATTTAATAATTCGATTGAAATGTACATTTAGCTTTGCAATAAAAATAATTAAATCGAATCCAAGCCCATCTCAACGTCATCCCTATGTCTGAGGGCCCAAAGGTCCATTTCACTTGAAAGATTAAACGTGAAAGCAACACCAAAACCCACTCTTCTTTTGACTTGTCAATATGGATAATATATTTTATCCACCGAACGAAAGGTTCAAATTATATCAAACTGTTCATATATAGCATCCAATGTCTCCCCCTTCTCATTTTCCTCCACTCTTCTCTCCAGTGAAGAAGAAAAGATGATTACCCTTAAAGCTGTTTCCTTCAGTCCCACATCGAAACACATATTTTTCCATTCTATGAGACCACCAAACTACACCAAGAGTACCATCTTGTGCCTTTGCAAGTCCAATGATTCTGAACCAGAAGAAGCTTCAGCTTCCCCACCTGAAGGTGATGTTCGTAAACAAGAGCTTCTTGCTAAAATAGCTATGCTTCAAGCTCAAAAAGTACGACTCACCGATTACTTGGATGATAGAGCTGCTTATCTTACTCAATTTGCTGAAGAAGCCAATGCAGACTTCGACAAAGTTGGTGAAGATGCACTAAAAGGACTTGAAGAAGCCAGTGCCAGGGTACTCCCATCTTTGTAAACCCCAAATCATTTTTTCAAGCATAGAGAATATGAATATTGGTTGGTGTTGCGAATTCTGTTCGATCACCAGCTTCTTGTTCGTTGTTTGATGATATCAGATCATGGGGAATATAGAGAGCAAGATGCAAGCTTTTGAGGAATCCCAAGAATTGAATAGGGTAGAGATTGAGAAGAATGACAACAAGTTGGCAGAGTTTGAAGGTCAGATGGAGAAAGATCGAAATGAAGGTCTGTTCTTCAAGAACCTTAGCCAGAAAGCATCTGTTGATAAAGCCAAAGCTAAACAGGAAGCAGATAAAATTAAAGATCTGACTAAAGCAAAAGCTGGATCGAAGATCAGGAAAAATATTTACCTTGTGTTAATTGGCGTGCTAGTCATCATAATTGCTGATTCTTTCATCAGTTCCGTCCCTGACTGGCGAAAAGTTGCGGTTCTTGGAGCAATATTAGTTGGTTTGATCACTCAGCTAAGCTACGAGCAAAGTTTATCATCAGAACTGGAAAGCATGGAAAAAGAAAACACAAACAAAGAGGCAGATTGATCTGACGGAAGTTCTCTTTTTCTCTTGTTTCATACAAATGATCAGATCAATGTCTAATGCAGAATTATTTGTCATAACAATATATATAAATGTAGCATGATCCATAACCCCAAGTGAAAACTTCCAACTTGGATTTGATACATCAAGCAATTTTCTTGTGCATCAAAGTCTTCTCTTAAGTGATATTACTCCATCACCAAGAACCCAAGTAACTGATTAAGTAAGTTACCATACTTGATGCTTATCTTTGGATAGTCCACATAATGCAAAAATGGAGGCTGGTCAAATATAACCCACATTTATAATTTCCGAAGTGAGGAACATGGGAAGATTCTTGTCCATGCCAAGCCCTCTCCAATTGAAACTTTTAACAGGCACCCGTGAACAAATCTTTCACTCACTAAGCGGTGAAAACCTGTGACCAAATATTCCTCAAAATGGATATGATAGGAAGCATTTAATACAGGAGGTCCATACAGTTGGAAGTTCAGGCAAAGGCAACAGCTGATGGATGTCTCGATCCCCCACCATTGACGTGTTTCTAGTTTCTAGTACAAACATAAAATCTTAGCATAAGCTCCTCTAACATAGAATCAAGATTTATGTCCCTAAAACAGGACCGATAAAGCCACAACAACAAAGAAACAAATTTCAATAGACTGGATACTCGCTGTTTCTTACATCGTTGGTAAGTCCACATCTGGAGGCACGACAATCCAATCTCATATTTAAGAGATTGCACCTTATAAACTGTTATGCAATAAGAGAGATTTTTCAGTGACCTCAAGAAGCAATTTACTGCACATTAACTCGGCGCCTTGGAACATTTTGTCAACTGACCTCGAAACACAGAGATGCATGCATTTATGATCCTCAAAACTTCTGCATGCATATCAAGTGATTCTATAAACTGAAACAATAATATCTTGGTCCTGAATCCAGATTTTCACGAGGATCTCAAAGAATGACAAGTCAATAGATGTCATTTGAAAGCATGTCATGGGATGATGATAAATTCACAAAGTACTGGCCAAAAAGAGTACCTGAAGAAATTAGCATGCCAATCATATCTGTGAGTCAAACACTATGAGCTTCAGGATTGTGTTACTCCATGGTATTTTGAATCATGAAGTCTCAAAATTGATAACAGCTCTTACAAGTATGTGCCAGGTAATAGTAACTGGGGTGATTCCATGATTCAAAGCATCATGAAGTAACTCAATGGCATCTGATATTCTTCCCCAAGAACAGAGTCCTTTTAGACGTATATTATAGGAGTATATATCTGGCAGCAGCTCATCTAGAAAAATACCATCCCAAATCTCTGATGCTTTTGCAAGATCTCCAACCTTATAAAGACCCTCCATGAGGGTGTTGCGAGTCACAAGATTAGGAAAGCAATTTGAAAGCTTCATGTTTGAATAAAGTTGTAAAGCATCTTCAATTTTGCAGGCTGAGCAAAGTCCATGGATCACAATGTTGTACATGGTGATATCAGGCTTAAAACCTTTATCAAGGGCATGGCACCACAAGTGCATTGCCATGTCAACTTTTGAGCTCTGGAAAAGGCCATCGATCAACAAACTATACGTTATAATGTTTGGCTTCAACTCACTTTCAAGCATTTCCCTTACAAAGAGATATGCCTCATTAAATCTTTCTGCTTTACATAGACCATGTACAATTGTGTTATATGATACAAGATTAGGTGAATAGCCAGCAGATTCCATTGCTCTGAAAAAGTTAATTGCATCATTAAGTCTCAAAGCTCGAACAAAACCATTAATCAGGGAATTGCAAACGTGAGGGTTCAGTTTAAAGTCACAACTTTGAATCTGAATAACCAAATCATTTGCTTCATCTACTCTCCCTTCTTTGCATAAAGTATGAACTATTGAAGAATAGGTAAAAGCATCCAGTTTTCCTCCACCTTCAGCCTCTTTCAATATGTTCAAAGCCTTATTCAGCCGACCATTCTTGCATAACCCATTAATCAGAACTCCATAAGTTATGGAATCAACCCTAGGATCCTTCTTTTGCAAGAGTTCCCAAATTGAAAGTGCTTCTTCCACCTTACCATTCGCCAACAATCCCCTAATGAAAATGTTGTAACTTCGGATATTACGACATTCCTGCTTATCCATTAGCAACCACAATTCAAAACTTTCCTGTATCTTCCCTGCTCTACAGAACCCCTTCAGCAATGCATTAGAAGTAGCCACATCAACCGCGATGCCATTCTCAGCTATCTCTTTATAAACTCCAACAGCCCTGTCAATGTTCCCTGCTTCACACAACCCGTTAATCAAACTGCTACATGTAAACAAATCCATCTTGCGCTCATTCTTCTTCATCCTCTCCCACATCTCCAAACTCTCATCAAACTTCCCACACTTGCACAACCCATTGATCATCACATTATATGTAATCACATTCGGGTAAACCGAAGGTGCTTCTACCAACCTCTCCCACATCTCCTTCCCCTCAGCATATTCCCCTCTTCTGAAAAACCCATCAATCATCACATTATAACAAGCTACGTCAGGTACCACACCTCTCACCGACATTTCATCAAAAACCTCTACTGCATCCACCGTACACCCACTTTTCGCCATCCCGTTGATCAAAGTACTATAACTATAAACATCAGGCCTCAAATCTTTCTCCCACAACCACCTCAACAACTCTTTCGCCTTATCAAACTGCTTCTTCTTACACATAATCTTAATCAAAACATTATAAGTCTGCAAGTTCGGAGACATACCCGCAGTTTCAAAATAACTTAAAAACGATTCAGCCCTGCCCCATTGATTACACTCACAAAAAACATTCAACAAACTATTAAACGACCTAATCCCAGGCCTGCAACCGAAAACCTCCTCCATCCGCTGGAAAACACCCAAAGCTTGGTTTGCCATTTTGTTCTTTGCGTAGGCTTTGATCGCCATTAGAGCGATGTCTTCTGTGCATTGACATTGCTGGGTTTTGATTAGCTCGACGACTCTGTGAACGTGGACTACTAGTTTTGGGTCCATCAGCCGACGGAGTATGTGTTGGAAGACGATTGGCGAGTGTCTGACGCGTCGGTTGTGAGTCGCCGAGTCGAACAGAGCGAGTGCTGACTCGCCATTCTTCTGGGCTTTGAGGAGGTTCAGGAGGTGTTTGGAGGATAAAGACTTAGGAAGCTCGACGACCATGGCGAGTGGCAGTCGGAGTAAATTTTGAGGGTTTTGTGGGTGGTTTGACTAGGTGCATGTTCGTTTAACGGCGTACTTAGGTTGTCTTTCCCCACTTGGGACTCTTTAACTGAACTTCTGTTTTCCTATGCAAACTAATTTCTGACAGTTAATTACTATTATTTATTATATAAAAATTTCAAGAAATATAAAAATTATGAATTAATTATATTATACTTTTATATTTTAAAAATATCATATTTTAATATTATTTAACTATTATAGAACCAATTTCTATTACATTAGTTATTTATTTATTCATGACTTTAAAATAATATTATATGAAAAATTAACAAAATATAATGAAAATTTTTGTATGATAACTAAATAAATACTATGCCAAAGCTATACCTATATTTAATAGAGAATATCATAAAAAACATTTTAAAAGAAAAATAAGTTCTATTAAAAAATAGAAATATAAAATTATAAGTTAATTATATTGATCGTTTTTATATTTTACTTTTACGTTTTAAAAGTATTACTTTAATATTAATTAATCATTTATGTATTTATAAATAATTTATAAATTATGTATTTTTAAAATTTTATTTAACAAATTAATAATTCAAAATTAAGTAATTAAATCAATTTAATAACTTACAAACTCCAATATATTTCTAACATTTCTTCTTAAAATTAAATTGAATTGTAAACTCTTTTAAATTGAAAGATTTGTAAGTAGGGATGATAATAGGTCAAACTAGGTTCGAGCTTTTTAGGCCTGAGCCCTACTAGACATCTTCTGTTGTGGCCGAGTCTAGACCGAAGCTCCGTCAAGTTTGAGCTTGACTTATTTTTTATTATTTAATTAGAAGATAGACAAAACAATTTTTGCACAAAAGGTCATCGTCTGTCGCAATAGTCGTCGGGTTGAGCCTGACAGCTCAAGTCTGAACCTAAGCCCAGCCTAGAGCTTGACGCCTGGTTAACTCAGGCCTAGCCCATTGACCTCAGGTGAGACCGGGACCTAATTACCATCTCTACTCAATAAGATGGACTCACTTCATCATTCTATGGACCACATGGCCTATGAAACAGGCTGGGCCTAATTGTCATCCTTACTCGTAAGATGACCTCACTTCACCATTCTATGGACCACATGGCCTCTTTATGTCCTATAGGATTATGTAACAAGCCAAAATTTTGAACTGATAAGATGTTCTGATAAAACCTTAGCAGAGCATAGGCTATATAGCTGTATATAGGACAAGTATGAAACAGAGAACCGACCTCCTGAAATGAATCCAAATCGCACACATATTCCCTATGTCTTAACCAGTTCTGGCAAGAACCATGACGAGAACAAGAACACCAACAGAAGGAACAAGAATTCTTGCAGACAAATGACACAAAGACACAGACAAGAAGCAGATGACATAATGGCACTAGAAATTTTGTTTGTTATTCTGATAATTTAGAAGAAAAAGAAGACCAACTTAATGGGAACAAATTCAGAAGAGTGTTTTCTTTTTTTGTATCCAACCAACCAATAACATCAAATTTAACAACATCAAAGCAAAGAAACACGATAATGGCAGCTGTACCAGACAGCCATTTTTAGTACAATCGAAGCACACTCCTTGTAATGGAATGTGCATGATTGTTCTTACTTTTTCCCCAAGCTGTTCTTCTACTGTTCCTCATAGGTGTCAAGTAGAACCGTAGAAGTCCATTATCGATGTTGTTGGGTGAATATCTTGCACTCCTGTTCCTCTCCAACACAAACTCATCTCTTCTCTTTCTTGCATGGCCATTAGTCTCCACATTACTCTTCCTTGCACTACCAAATGTTGTTGCATAAGCTCCAAAATGTTGGGAGTTTCTCCAGCTCACGCTGCTATTGCTCCTCAAGACCTTGGGGTTAAACCCTGCTCTAAATGCTCCTCCATTTCGGTCCCCTCTCAGCTCCTGCCAAGACTCTGAAAATGATCTCTCAACGCCGTTGGATCGACTGTAACGATCGTCTTCGTCTTTCGTAACGGTTACCCGATGAATGAACCCCCAGATTTTGAATGCCTTGCTCCATCTCCTTGACTTCTTGGCCCCCTTCCTCTCACCATTCCCCACCACCGAAGCATTGTCTCTAAACCCCATATCAAAACTCTCGGAGCAATCATCCCTCAACGAGTTTGAGTTCGAGTTCGGGTCCTTATCAGGAACAACAAACTTCTGTCCATGAAAGGAATCAACAGTAGCAGGAGAGACTTTAGCATTTGAAACAGGATTCAATTCATCAATTTCAGCCACCACAGCAGCTGCAGTCTTCCTGATGGAATTAGACAAATCAAGGCTCTTCCTTCTTCTGGAAGATGAATCAGAATAGTACTCCCTAGTCTGTGTAGACCCACCAGGAACACTCTCACCTTCATCAATGGCGTTCATTAGTGCAGCCACTGAAGCTGCTGGTGGTGGTGGTGGTTCTTCAACTGGGATTTGAGTATCAGACCTCATAACAACATTGACAGGAGCATCTTCCACAACTGAAAGCATAGTAGGCATTCTAGGAAATGTTCTTCCAATCAGATAACCATCCCAAGAAGCTCTTGGCTCATCGAACGAGTACCTAGGATCGTCAAATGAAATCCTCCCAGCATCAAGCGAGAACCTCGGATCAGTGTCACAAGATCTTCTTCCAAACCCATAATCAGCAATCTCCGACTGAGTCTCTCTGAACTGCCGACCAATTGGCTTCTCCATCGGCAATCTGGCCGACCCCGACCCACCACTCCTCTTTTTTAGCTTCTGTTTTTGCCTCAATTTCTGCAACTTCTTGCTAAAAACAGAAGCTGCAGACCAGAAACTCCCGGCAATTTCCTTAACACCATCCTCAACACCATCACCATTACTTTCTAGAAAATAGGACCCCGAACACTAGAAGTCGAGATTCTAGCCTCGATTTCAACTTCCCCACCAACACAACCTTTGGAAGATTGCTCCTTCTTAGATGGGTTTCGCTCGTCGTCTTGATTAAAGAGCGTCCAAAGAGTGTTACGAACTCTAACGTCACAAGACCTCCTCTGCGGCTCAAAAACCCCAGAAAAGCCCTCGTTTTTTGAAGCAGAAAACGACTTCGTCCGCGGGAGTTCCGAGAAGAAAGATGGCTGCTTTGACCCACCACCACCCGAAGAAGCAGAGGGTTTGAAGATTGCTTTAAGGGCAGTGGTAGCAGTGGACGAGGAGGGAATGGGCGGCGGTTTCCGGGAGGAGGAGGAGGAGGAAGAGTGGTCGAGGACGGCGAGGCGCTTGCAGAGACATGACGGGCAGAAGCCAGTGAAGTGCTCGTCAGGGTGACGGTCGCAGGAAGTGGAGGACCGGGGTGGCTTCGGCGGTAGGAGTTGGGGTGGCGGGTGGTCGGTGGCGGGATTCATAACCGCTAGTGGAATGTGATGAGCTCGATGCTCATATTATCATGTTCTTGTGCGTGTTCGTGGGAGCGTTCAAAGGAGAATAGGTGAGACCTTTAAATTTCGTGTCCTGACGGACAAGCCACTCAGTGCCACACTTTTATCTTGGACAGATATTTCTGTCCTTGTCCATTGTGAACAGGACATAAATCTCCGTCCAACAGCAACCAAAGGCCAGTTTTGGACAGGACATAGTGTCTTTGTCCACTGTCCTCACCTCAGAGGACAGTAACCATATACTGGGTAATAGACTTTTAGAAATGGCGATGGGCCGACCTCGCTTCTATTACTTTATGTTACATAAGTCTTTCTTAATTTAAACATAAAATTAAGCAAACTCCAACTCCAGAAAAAAAAAAGCAAAGTTGATTTCTGTAGCGTGAATCTTTAAATCATTCAACCCAAAGATTGACTATGATTTTGTTCTCATCCAACGAATCACCATAAAATTTGGTTGCTTTCGGCTCTTTTTTTAAACACCACTCGTCTCTTCAATCGATTCATGTCAGCATTATTATGGAGGGTTAAATCATATGTCAACGTGTTTTCCCATAAAGAAAGAAACAATGTTGTCCCATAAAAATCCACACAAAATATCTTATCTATATGACTTTATGGTATAAGATTGCCAAAACGTGTGGAAATTAATATCACATTAGATATTTAAATTAATTAGGTATTTCAAAAAATAATAAACCTTAAGCTCTGCTACATGTTACTGCTGAATTCGGTGGAAGGGTGGAAAAAATAGGAGTGAATGCTTGTGTAATCATTGTGGTGGATCCATTTCGTTTCAACTTTCATCAATGGTGGGTCCTTAATTTCTTTATAAATGTCCGACTACCCTTTTGATTTTTGATATAAAAACTTTTTCTTACTCTTATGATCTTTTCAACTTTTTTTAGTGACGTTAATTTTAACCCGATTCAGTTTAATTTTAGCTCGAATTGATTAAGCTACGGATTAAAAGTGACTTGCTTAAATGAACCTGTGACCCAATTATTAATTTAAAAATGACGTTGTTTTTTAAAAAAGAACTTTGTAATTGTTATATGGGTTGGACTTATTTGAATAAATTATTTAACATGACACTAATTGAAAAATAAATTATAAACTTAGCTTATATGATTGACAAAAAAAAATCTTAGCATGCCTTTTACTTATTTTGCCTAATGTTTTAAAAACTAAATTGAAAGTTAAACCAATAAAATAAGAGGTTTAATATTTAAAAAGTTCAACTAGTATTAAACCATCATAAAATTATTAAAGATTGAATAAAATTAAATAATTTCAAATATCACTCTTCAAAATTATTAAAGATTGAATAAAATTAAATAATTTCCTGGAAGAGATTGTTAAGAATTTGAAGTTTTGATTGAAAAGAAGATTATTAAAAAATCTGTTCCAAGATAAATTACCTTCGCGTCAGTGGGACTTCCTAGTGGTAATGTGAAAAACCTTGATGGGCATCCTAACTGGTCCCTTAACTCTCACAGGTCACAGCCTGTTTGGTACGAAGGTAAAACGGACAATTACCTATCTTTACGTATTCCATGAATAACCATTCTTGTGGGAACATATCACTTGTCTAAGTTTATCCTGTCTTATTTTATCTAAGACACAAACGACGCCGTTTTGGCTTTAAATTTTTAAAGCACGCGTAAACTTCAACTTCAGATCCAAAGTTCAAAGCCAAGCCACCTACCAACTTGGCTTTGACAAAGAAACATGTTATCAAAGCCATGTTTAAATGTTAATTATTTATGTACTTCAGGATTATTATTAAAACATGTTTATTATAATTCATAAATATTATTAATTTTGTTGTTGATATTAAGTGTGTATTTATTTATTTAGTATTATTTATTAATAATAATTATAATTTTATTATAATTATAATTATTAATTAATAAATTATATTTCCATTATTACAATAACTGTTAAATATTATTATTAAATTACTTATTGTTATTAAATTTATTGGAGAGTAATTATTAAATTTATTATAATAATTATTAAGTTCCTTGTTAATAATTTTATTAATCTTTTTGTTATATTTATTATTACAATTATTATTAGTATTAGTATTAGGATTGTTATTAGTATTATAATATTTGTTATGCTTATTAAATTTAATAATAATAATAATAATTATTATTATTATTATTATGAAATTTGTTATAATTAGTAATTTTCTTCTTATTATTATCAACTTTATTATTCTAATTAATTTTAAATTCCTTAAAATTTTTAGTTATTATTATTATTATTTTCCGACTTGAGTATATATATTTATTATTAAAAATCTTATTAGTATTTTAAATTATATTTATTATTAATATTAGTATTATTATTATTATTAAATTCCTTATTATGATTAAATACATATATCTTAATTTCTACTATTATTATAAAATTGCTTATTATTATTAAATTTAGTATTCTTATTAATATAATTATTCTTATAATTTTCAATTATTATTATTATTATTTTCCAACTTTAGTTTATATACTTAATATTATAAATCTTATATATATATTTATTGTAATTTTTATTAATATTAGTATTATTCTTATTATTAAATCCCTTATTATGATTAAACAAATCAACGTCTACTGATAACGAAAATGGCTTTATATAATGTATATAGTCAATTTAATTTTTATTTATTATAAGCATAAACGTACATAATTATTTATTTTCTTTATTCTAAAAGACAAATAATTTTTGCTTGTTTGTTTAATTCTTTTTATCTTGATGATGACAAAAATAAACATATATTTTTATCCTTATTATTATTAAGAAAAAAATTAATAAAAACTAAGGAACCAAATTAAAAATAATCAGCAATTTAATGATATTATTTAATGTCATTAATAAATACATAATTTTTTAATAATAAGAATAAGAGTAAGTAGAAAATTAATAAATATCAAAACTTTAAACAATTAAATTAATAAGAATAATTAAAGAACCACAAGAATTTTTAACAATAACAAAATGGTTAATAATAATAAGGAATATACACTTATCATACTTGAAAACAATTAAAATAATAAGAATTATTAAAGTAACATAACGTTTTTATTATTTATTATTAGATAATTTATAATAATAATTCTTCAAATAATTTATAAATTAAAACTAATTATAAGGAATTAGCAAAAATAAGCATATAATAATGAAAATAAGGAATTTTTAATAATAATATAATGGTGAATAATAATAACGAATAATAAATAAGAAAAAAATTATATGCTTATTTTTGCTAATTCCTTATAATCAGTTTAAATTTATAAATTATTTGAAGAATTATTATTATAAATTATCTAATAATAAATAATAAAAATGTTATGTTTCTTTAATTATTAATAATAATATAATTTATAATAATAAAGAATTTTAGAAATCATATTTAATATTAATAAGGAATTTAATAATAATAGTAGTAATAAATTTAATAAATACTCTACAACAAATTTAATAATAAATAGAAGAAATTTAATAATAATATTTAACAGTAATTATAATAATGAAAATAAAATTAATTAATATACCCATGAATAATAATAACAATAATAATAAATAAATACACATTATAATAATAAGGAATTTAATAATGTTACGAATAAATATAAACTGCTTTAATAATAATAATACGTTTATTAATAAAAACTAATATACAGTAAAAATAATAATAATTATTATTATTAAATTAATAATAACAATAACAATAACAATAATAATTAAATTAACAAATGAAAATAAATAAAATAAATAATATATAAGAGGGTTATCAGTTGTTGCACTTCTGTTTGCTGAAAGTTGAAATAAACAAATATAAGTGATTAGTTTTTCATGGATGACGTCGGCTTCACAACGGCTTACGTAACAAACAGCAGTGCAGCGTCTCCTTCATTTTTAATCAAACACGGCGTCGTTTTGTTATTAGACAAAATAAGACATGATTATTTTAAACAGAGGATCCGAACTCGAAATGGAAATGTAGGAATGGTCTACGTAAACCATAATTATAAAAGCATTAAATGCTGTTGTGAGAAGTTTTGAGATTCTGTAAGCAGCATTAAATGCTTAATAAAGTATTGAAATTTTTTGGAGAGAAATGGAAGGGTAGGAATGCTTTACGTAAACCATAATTGTAAAAGCATTAAATGCTGTTGTCAGAAACTTTGAGATTATGTAAGCAGCATTAAATGCCTTATAAAGCATTGAAATTTTTTGGAGAGAAATGGAAGGGTAGGGATTGAGTTTTAAGTAAGCAAGTAGATTCGAAAGCTCCCTTTCTAGCTCACTCTATTAAAGTAGATTTTGATATATATTTTGCAATATACATGTATTCTCGGGTATCTTAAGGCTCTTAGAAACTCTTTATTATGACAAAGATACATATCATGGTTCAATTATGATTAATTTATACCTAAACCACTTTAAATAGTCATTAAAAATAAACTAGTCATTACAAACGCTAATTCATCGTCTAGTAGGTCATAACGCTTTGGTAAGCCATTTTTCCACAGATTAGACCTACGGTATAACACGCTTCGTAGCATTTGTTCCTATATCTTGCTATCCGATGGAAACTCATAGGATAATTGAATTTATACATAAAATAATTTGAAAACTTGAACTCCCAAGTTTTTTCAAAGATATAAAAACTCTATATGACAAAAAATTTATTTAATATCATTTCAAAATTTACTAAACTTCTGTTTAAAGATCAAAACATTTTTTTTAAAATTCAAAATAAAATTTTTCTTAAATTATAAAAAATTATAAGCTATGTTTTAAATGGAAATGATTACGATGAATGAACGCCTAAATTATTGAAATGACAATATAATATTCCAAAGAAGATTACAATGATTTGTTATATAGGGAATGACTTCATTTATTATTGTTCTTGGTTTAATTAAATTGACTTGAAAATCTATTGAATTGTACATGTGCTCCAGTCCACTAACGATTTAAGTGCTTGCAAACTAATAACAATACAATTTATAAGAAAATATTAAGTGTGAGTCCATACGTAAAGAATCAATTTCATACTTGTTATATTAGTAAATTTATTAATTATGAAGATAAAAAAGATTGATATATTTATGAAATAATATTATAAGTAAATATTAAGCAAGAGATTTCTTTCAAATCAAAATATTGATTAATACGTAATTAATTGAACACTTTTTAAGAAAAAATAATTCTTTTATTCGGAAATAAATTGTCTCAAATATTTCTGAAAAAATGAAAAGAAGAATATAATCTTTTTTTTTAGTATTCTTTTATAATTTGCGATACTAAAAAAGTCAAAAAAAATTTAGCAAATTTATATAATTTTTTAGGCTATACAGACTTAAACCGTGGGCATTAAAAATGGGGCGTATGGATTGATTTGAATTTCCAACCACCATTTTTTTTTAAGCATTTCTTTCGCTACTATCCATGAGATTTGATTCGGCTGATGATCAGTTTGAAAGGCTCCAGTCAAGTATATATTAAGGGCAGCCTAAAGCACAATGACGAGTAAGGAAGCATGATGATGATTTTTTATTAATTCTCGTAACACGTACCAAGGAAGTCAACTAATATATATCCAAACACACTTCGCAATCAAAAGATGTAAAAGAGAGCAATGACATAATATAAATATAAATAGGTTAGAATAATTAGTTTTTTCCTTAAATTTAATATTCAAGTGCTTTTAATTTATTAAATTAATGCTTTTTTTTTCTTAATATAGAGTTACAAAACGAACACTTTTTTTGGGATGGAAATCAACTTTTACAAAAGAAAAATCAATTCAATTATTAAGATAATGAATAAAATTACAAATTTTCTTTTTTCTTAAACAAATTACACATAGTTAAATGAATTCAAAACTTACAATAATCTCTCAAACAAGCATTTACTTCTTCATAAAATTACAAATTTTCTTTTTTCTTGAACAAATTACACATAGTTATGTAGAAATATTAGCTGTAAATAGTTATTTTGTTCTGTGAATAACTAATTGTGTAATTAGTTACAGATATTTTTGTAGTTTGTTACGCCAAGCTGTATATATGCTAACCTTTGTATAGTGTAAGATTCAATTAATGAAATCATATTTCATCATTTTTCCTCTCTGTTCTTTTCTTCACATGGTATCAGAGCCCTAACTTTGATTCATTTTTATTCCTCTTTCAACTCCGTCTCCGACCATCTTTCATCTCCGTCTCCGATCATCTTTCATCTCTTTTCCGATCATCGTTCTGATTTTTCATGATGGTTACCCCTTCTTCCTCAGATTCTGAAACAGGGACTCAAACTCCCATCACCATTGATTTCTCCAACCCGCTTTATCTTCATCCGTCTGATGCTCCGAGCACTGTCCTCGTCTCACATCAGCTCACCGGTCCGGAGACTTATTGTCTTTGGAGCCGGTCGATGCAAATCGCTCTTCTCGCAAAAAACAAACCGGGTTTTGTTGATGGTACCTTCTCTCGATCTGATCTCCCATCTACCTATCATGCTCAGTGGGATCGTTGCAATGCTTTGGTCTTATCATGGATCATTAACACCGTCAGTCCTCAACTCTCTGCCGGTATCGTGTTTGCCTCCAACGCTGCTGTTGTTTGGAGCGATTTGAAGGAAAGGTTCGATAAGGTTGATGGCTCAAGGATTTATCAACTACATCGTGATATTGCTTCTCAAATCCAAGGTACCTCGACTGTCTCTGACTATTTTACCAAGCTTCGACTTCTCTGGGATGAGTATGATGTGCTCGTTCCACTCTCTTCTTGTAACTGTGAGCAAGCAAAGCAGCACACTCAACATCAAACACAGCAACGCCTATTTCAATTTCTTATGGGTCTTAGTGATTCATTTGCTAATGCTCGCAGCCAAGTGCTTCTCATGAGTCCCCTTCCTTCTGTTAATCAGGCTTACTCCATGATTTTAAAGGATGAATCTCAACGACAGATTGCCACCACTATGGATCTCCCTTCAGAACCAACAGCACTGTATTCCTCTACTTCTAAAAAGAAGAAATATACTGGAACTTGTTCTCACTGTCATTTGCCAGGGCATCATGTTTCCTCTTGCTATCGTCTCATAGGTTTTCCAGCAGATTTTAAATTCTCCAAAAACAAAAGGGCTGTTGCAAATAATGTCACTATTTCTGATGATCTTGAAGAAGGAGCTTCTACTCCTATCTCTGCTTCTGCTCCAATGCCTCAATCTGTTTCTTCCTCTGTTCAAGCTACTCCTACCTTCACTGCTGAGCAATACCAGCAGATCCTCAATCTTTTGAACAAGGAATCCACTGTTACTGCTACTGCTCACATGGCAGGTAAAATCCCTCTATCAAGACCAGTTACCTGGATTCTTGATACAGGGGCCTCTAACCATATGTCATTTGATTTTAATTGCCTTAGTTCCCCTGTTGCTTGTTCATCTAACTCATTTGTACATTTGCCTACTGGAAAACAAGCTCTCATCACTCACATTGGATCTCATTACCTTTCACCAACTCATAAGATCACTAATGTTCTCTGCATTCCAGAATTTCATTATAATCTTCTCTCTATTTCGAAACTGACCAAGGATCTTAATTGCGCTGTTGTGTTTTATCCTCAATTTTGTGTTCTCCAGGACCTTTGCAGTGGAAGGATACTGGGGATTGGTAAAGAAAGCAATGGTTTATATCTGCTGCAACCTTGGCCTGGCTCACAATCATCATCATCAACCGCTATCAATCCTTCCTCATATCAGTCAACACCACCATCAGTTATTCCTTCTTCTTTACAAACCAATGTAGTTTCCTTTTTTCTGTTGATTCAAATGCTTGTTTATGGCATGCCAGACTTGGCCATACTTCAGTTTCAAAAATGAATAAAATACCTTGTTTGAAATCTGTTTTGTATAGTTCTAATAACATCTCTACTTGTTCAATTTGTTCATTGGCAAAACAAACTCGTTTACCATTTCCTCTTAGTGAATCAAGAGCAACACATTCATTTTCTCTCCTACATATAGATCTTTGGGGCCCTTATCGTTTTTTAACTCACAGTGGTCATAGACATTTCCTCACAATTGTGGATGATAAAACTAGAATGACATGGATTTATCTGTTGCATTTCAAACATGAAGCCTTAACTATCCTCAAGCAATTCATAGTCATGGTCAAAACTCAGTTTCAGGGTACTGTTCAAATTATTCGAAGTGACAATGGGAGTGAATTTTTTACTTTAGAAGGAAAATCTTTCTTTTCTTCATTGGGGATTATTCATCAATCATCTTGTGTAAATACACCACAGCAAAATGGTGTGGCAGAGAGAAAACATAGACATATCCTAGAAATAGCCAGGGCCTTTAAATTTCATTCAAATGTACCAGTTAAATTTTGGGGAGAGTGCATCCTTGCAGCCTGCTATATCATGAATAGACTACCTACTCCTGTTCTCAATTGGAAAACACCATTTGAAATGTTATTTCACAAACCACTAGATTTGTCTAACTTAAAAGTGTTTGGGTGCCTGTGTTATGCTACTATCACAAAATATCAAGATAAATTTTCTCCAAAAGCCACACCAGCCATTTTCATAGGTTATTCATTGGTTCAAAAGGGATACATTTTGTTCAATCCTATCACTCAGATATTTTTTGTTAGTAGATATGTCACCTTTCATGAAACCATATTTCCCTTTCATACTCCACCACAAAATCAACCAATGTTTCCTTTGGATGTCAATGCATTTGGTGCACTGCATGATCCTTATTTTTTACAGTTAACTCCAACACCATCATCTACCATCCCAGATTCAACACCACCATCACCTTCACCTTCACTATCTTCCACAGAAACACCATCATCTTCATCTATTCCACCTCCTATTCAACTTGCCCAACCTGTACGAAGAAGTACCAGACAATCACATCAGCCCGTTTGGATGAAGGACTTTGTTACCAATCCTTCCGCATCCTCTTCACTTGCAGTTAAAGGTCAGTATCCATTATCTCAATCCATTTCATACACACATTTACCTTTTCCTACACAATACTTTGCTACATCCATCTCACAACTCTCTGAACCTCAATCCTATACTGAGGCAACTAAGTACAAATGTTGGATAGATGCAATGCAACAGGAAATTAATGCTTTAGAATCTAATGCCACATGGAAAGTGGTTTCTTTGTCTCCAGGTAAGCGTCCCATTGGCTGCAAATGGGTATTTCGCATCAAGTATAACTCTGATGGCACTATTGAAAGATATAAAGCACGGCTGGTTGCAAAAGGATACAGCCAAAAGGACGGGGTGGACTACCAGGAAACTTTTTCCCCAGTTGCAAAACATGTCACAGTCAGAGTTGTTCTTGCTATAGCATCCTTAAACAAATGGCCCTTGCTTCAACTTGATGTTTACAATGCCTTTCTTCAAGGCGATCTGCATGAAGAAGTTTATATGGAATTACCACAAGGTTTTAGTAGTCAGGGGGAGAATAGAGTATGCAGACTGCTCAAATCACTCTATGGTTTAAAACAGGCTTCAAGGCAATGGAACTTGAAGCTCACTGAAGCACTCATCAATTCTGGTTATATTCAGAGTAAGAATGATTATTCTTTATTTACTAAGAAGGTTGAAGATAAGATTGTGATGCTGTTGATTTATGTTGATGATTTGGTTATTACTGGCAATGATAATAAGTTGATTGATGAACTTAGAAGCATGCTGCATTGTTGGACCCCAAACCTGTTTTATTTAATTTGAGGCATGTTTTGAATTTTTAGAGTCTTATTAGATCAGTAATTGGATTTGAATTATGCTAAGGTTAGTATTAATTTAAGTTTGGTTTAAGTAATTAAA
>JANZLX010000005.1:265225-280074 GCA_025531955.1 Erythroxylum orinocense | reverse complement strand
AGGCCTAAGTACTTATTTATGGGCTTATTTATTTGTTTTAATGTGTTTAGCCCATTCTTAAAAGGACTTGGGTCAGATTAGATTCAATAGGCTTGCAAACCCATTTCTATTAGGGTTAGGATTTGTTCAAGGGTATTTATACTTCATTATAACCTTGTAATCCTAGATTGGATGATTAATAAAATTTCAGAGTGAGTTTTTCAAAGGAGGCGTGAATGTCTTCATGGTTACGTCAAGAAATTTACACGTGTCACAATAAAACTCGTCAAGTAATTCTTTTAAATACATAATGTATATATACTTTAAAATTGGCAAAACAAAAAAAATTTAAACGGAAGAACCTGCAGTCGTTATCCTTTGGATGCATGCTAGGTAAACCTTCGAATTAACGCAATAGCCTACAAATCATGCAAACCAGGTATTCTGCACTATGCAAGCCTTGTACAACAGGCTTGATTAAGAGAACGTAAATAGGAAAATTTGAACACAGGATCTTTTGATCCAATATCTCCCACTTCACCAACTCGACTACCAGTCAGCAAAATTTGTATAGCCTACTTTGATTAGACTTAAAATTAATAAATTAAATTTGTGTTGATTGGACTATAAATCTTGAGAATTGGTCTTAAACTCGAGCTCAATACTTGAGCAATTTGACCTACAACATAAAATAACATCATTTTGATCCATTCAAACAGGCTTATGTGCTATCATATCTATGTGGTGCCTCAATACATCCTAAAGGAAGGATGTGTGATATGGAAGAGTGAGTTAAGAATCAGATTAGTAGGATGTCACTTTCTAATACATACATACTTATGACTGGTCAAACATGAAGGGATAATTCTTTAGCACTAAGTTTTGCTTTTCTGGTGTGACCTAATGAGTATTTGGGAATCAATTTATGATAAACTAAACCTTCCTAATCAACTTTTACTACCACCAAATCACTTACTTTTGTCTACAAAGAGCTAAGAAGTTAAAAATTGACCCCAGATGACAATTTACGGACAGATATAATAAACATTTTATTTATTGACTCGCGTCAGATTGGTCTTAAATTTTAAAAAAAGTCAACCTAAACGAATCAAAATTAATTCAAATAAATATTAAAATAATATTATTTTAATATAAAAGCTTATATTTAAATGAATCTCAAGTGGAAATAAAAGAATTTGACTTATTAATTTATTATTAACTTTAATTAAGATTATTAAATGAAATTTAAGGCAATAAAATGTGTAAATATTGAGGTCGAAATTATTATTTAATTTTTAATATTATTATATTGATTTTCTTGAAAATCTAATAATTTGGTAGAGAAAAATGTGCTTTCACATTAGTGTTAAGAAGTACTCAAAATGATAGGGAATATTGACAAAGAGAGACCCCAAACCTACTCCTACACTTGAGAGTTGAGACGGTAGCTATTCACCCATCAAAACAAACGCAACACCGCCATATCTCCCTCTCACACGATATATATATGTATATCTCTTGACGACCGAATTACACCAGAAAGTAGCTAAGTTCCTATTTTTGAAAATCAAGATTACGAGTCAAACTCATCCACATAATCCTATTGGCTTTCTGTTTCCAATTATTGTTTCAAGGTTCAAACGTGGAGACCAATACACAAATCTCTGATAAACCATCCAATTCCTCTGTTCCATGCCCATCGAAGCAAAACCCAGATAGGATTTGCGTTGTTTTTGGCTAATTATCAGAACTCTTATCGAAAGCTGAACTGGGTTTTTTCTGTTACTTACCAAAGGTATGAACTTCAAGAGTTTGGATGAGTTCTGGTCATTTTACATGATCCAGCACTCGAAACCATCAACAAGAAGATGGCATTTTGTGGGAACGCTGGCGAGTATTTTGTGTCTGCTATGTTCTTTGATCTTCACTAGGTGGTTTCTAGTTTTGGTGCCTGTGCTTGGGTATGGTTTCGGATTGTACAGCCATTTCTTCGTTGAGAGGAATGTTCCTGTAACTTTTCGGCATCCATTTTGGTCTCTTTTGTGTGATCTTAAGATGTTTGGGTTAATGCTTACTGGTCAAATGGACAGAGAGATCAAAAGGCTTGGTAAAAGACCTGTCTTGTCGAGTTTTTGATCATCTGCCTTCCGTCTTGGTGGTTTTCTGCTATCTTATTCATGTAAACATATTCGTGGATTAAAGATTGAATTTTTATCTGCTGCTTATTGTATCAGAACTGCTCAGTCATATGACTTTCTGCAGATAAGCGCAGCAGTTGTTGGTTTATGCGTTAAATCATGTTTTGTTATTTTTTATGCAAATTAAGTAATTCGTCAGTAAATTATGCAATAATTCATAAATTAAGTATTTTAAATAAATCATAAGAAGGTCTTTAATTCTATCAGCATTTAAAATATTCCATAAAATATTGTCCCTTACTATCATTGGCTTCCAAGATTGGTGGAACTCTTGTCCAAGATAGATGGAACTCAGGTCTCTACCGTGAGGATGAATAAGATAGAGCTAATTGCTTTTTATTATATTATTTATGTGCTTCCTTTCTATTTTAATATTTTTTTTTCTTAAAACAGAAAATAGGTCTCTTAGATTATGATTAGATCATGACATATGAGAAAATATTAGTTTCTTATTAAGTAAAAATATTTGGGAAAAAGTTGGATTCTTCCCTTTCTATCTGCCCCAGCTTCCTACTTTTTGTGTCAAGACATAAATTCAAGGAGTATGTTACAAGTAAAACTGTCAGAGAAAGTGAACAAACAATTGGTGATCTTCAAAGACCCATAGAGCCTATTCAATGTGCATCCACCAGAAAGCTTTTCTGGAAATCTATAATCTTCTCTATGCCACTTCAAAGTTTCTGGCCTGTGTTCAGTTGAAAGCCCTAAGGAACCTCTTGTATCAACTGTAGCAAAACGGACAGTGAATTGCATATCATTACAGCCCGGACGATGATCATAAACTAGTCAGTGTTGCGAGAAAATGATGGTAAGGGCATTGCTTCTTGTGGACGAAGAATAACAAGCACACCGAACATCCCCAGCATCGGGAGGACAAGTAGCCATTTCAGCAGCTTATAGTAGTACATGTGAAATGTAAGAGAGAAGTCATCTGAGAAGTATAGTCCGTTCCTGTCAACCATCTCCACCAAGACAGTCCCTGTAGTCCTTACTCCAACTGTTGGAAGTTTGATCCTATATTTTCCAGGTCGATTGAAGACTTGGCTTTCCTTTATCCTTCTCTCACCTTGGTAGTTACCTGGGACTAACAAGGTTGTCTGCAATATTTGAATTGGATGAGTAATCTTTCATTGGATCTGTCAAACTCACAGGCAGTAGAAACTTACAGTGACGTTATAAGGTGCTTGAGACCCAGAAGGGTATCTGTATTTATCAACAATCTCTATCTCCACCCAAAAGTTCTTTCCCTCCTCATCCCGGAAGGCTCTTGATGGATGTGTAACATAGATCCCTTCACGATTGTAGCGATGTGCTAGATTATTTCTTCCTTGATTAGCTGACTTCCAGGCCTGAAAATTTTTTTCTACATAAATTGCTGAAATGCAAGGAGATTATTAAAGAGAATCACCTAATGAAAAGTTCAGAGACACTTGCTTTTAGGGGATGATGAGGAGCAGGAGTTGAAAAGCAGAAGACATTTCCATTCATAGTTGTAACAATAAGGTCAAGATCATCTCCACCATCGACATTGTCCGCTAAGACCATGCTGTATCTGTAGTAGAGACATCCACAGCTTATAGAATGAAGGAAGCAACAAGAGCCAGACACATAAATTTGTACAATATCTTACGAAGTTTCACCAACGTCAACAACATCAGCACAGGATGTAGGTCCATCTATGAGGTACAGGTAACCATCGAACGATGTGGTCACAAGAGTAAGCCCCCTACTTTTCTCCCCACGCTTAGTCAAATCAACTAGAAGAACCTGATTCATCACTCTCCCGTGGGTTCTATATGGGTAAGGGCGAACTACAGAACCATCCTTGCCACTAAGAACATATATGTTCCCTGATAGAGTTGGAACCACCACATCAGTATGGCCATCACCATCAACATCACCTACCGTTGGACCCTGAGAAACAAAAATTACAGATTTTAGGTAGATCTTTTCCATGTGGGTCACCTAAGAGCAATGAAAACTTTAATTTCTCATACACAATAAAAGGTAGTGTCTTTGTTTCTGTATATCAAGGTATATTACTTGATAGACATTTGAACTCACCAGGTTAAGGTCCTTATATATAACTGGAACAACGCCACTAAACGCTACACTGGAAATTAAATCAAGCACCTTGTGCATTCATTGAACAGAAGCATTTTAACCATAATAAATCAACATTGCAACTAACCTGGGAAACAAGACTCTTAAGATGGAGCTCCCAGATCAGTTTTCCCTGGGGGGTCCATGCAGCTACATTTCCATGCGTATCCGTAGTTACTAGTTCAATTTTTCCATCATCATTGATATCAGCTGCAACTACTGCACCTTGAATTTCAGCCATCTCAAGAGGAAACTTCTCTCTCAAATTTCCTGAAAAGAAGTAGTAACCTTTAGCTTCCAACTATCCTCTGAAGAAGTCAAATCAAGTAGCCACAGAGGACTGAAGTTGGAGAAACTCGTAAAACACCACTAACAATTTCATTAAGTAGAGGAGCAATTATTTATGGACAAGAATGTAGTTCACAATCTTCATTTCCCAACTACCTTCATTTATCCTGAACCAGAACTAAGCAGGGAAACTGTAAATTTGGGAGAGGTGGGAAGGAAAGAATGCATAAGAAATGGATGTAAACCCCATCCCAGGAAAAAAAAAAAAAACAGAATCAAATAGCAGCAAAGAGTAGAAAATGACTCCTAGCACTTAGCATGTTAAAAGTGGCAGTCAGGTGAGAGAAATCAAAGTATGACACGCCAGTCTGAAAGTAACCTAAACTTCAAGATCAAACAATCAATAAGGAATTTACCACGATGATCAAGAACATAGAACAAGCCAAATGATGTTCCCACAAGAATATCCAAATTTCCATCACCATCCAAGTCAATCACTGTAGGAGAAGAATATATATATGCACGATAGTTTTGAGTATCAGTGCTAAGATCCAGCTCTTTAGTCCACTTAACTTGCTTCGTATAAAGGTTGAATACGACAATAGAACTAGCAACATATTTCCCAATCTCTATACCACCCAGTTCCTTCAGATGCTCAGGGTTGTCATAATACCTGTTAAACCCATAGAACTATTAGCAATGCACTTAAATTTGACAACTTTCCTTGCCAAAGTTAACACATTAGCATCAAACACAACAGAAAAGAGGGTTGTTCAGTTAATTTAGAAGTCAAATGATAATTGATCTATATTTGAAGAGCGAAGTAAGATGCAAATACATGAGTTATGACAATTGAAGATAACTTACTCATGATCAAAAAAGTATGAAACTGCAACAATCATTTCTGACACCCCATCATTGTCAATGTCTGCTATGACCTGAGATAGCAGAGAAAACATTAATTCAAATACAAATATCTTATCTCATCTGCCATATCTGAAGCGTTCATCACTAAAATTTCTACATTTCATTAAGTATTACACTTACAGGAGTGCATAAGATATGTGAATCAATATTCACATAATCCTCCAACTTCTCATGTTGTGCTTCAGTCCACTCCTCATCTCCCCACATGGATTCATCCACATAATCATCATAGTCATAACTATACTCATCAGCCAGCTCATCATTATCACGGAACAACTCAAAAGATGAGTCAGCATCTGCTTCTAACCCACCCGCATTTTCCACATTTGCTACATGAACTTCCGGATTGTCGTTCTCCTTGGACTCTGAACTGCCTGTTTGAGAATTCTTTGAAATGCTATCTTCCAGAAGACGTCTCCCTGTGCTTGCCCCATTATCAACTGAACCATTATTAGAAGAATTGTTGGCATTTAGAGGCAGTTTTATGTTTGCCTTTATTTGACTATCATCATTTTTCTTTAGATCCTCTTGATGGAGTTCTTTTGCAGGATGGTCATTTGCTGTTATAGGAGTTCCCCGTGTTCCGTCAGAAGTATTTGTTTTAGGTTGACTTCCATGTGTAATTTCACTTGAAGCATTCGTTTGAGGTGTACTTCCATGTGCACCTCCTGTTGTCTCTGATTATTACAGCTCAAGAAGTCAGAATTGCAACTTCTTTACATATGTCAAAGAAAGATATCCGCAAGTCAGTATTATAGACAGATTAAGGAACTCATTCTTACAGGAGAGGAGGTCAGACCAGGGACAACTTTACATATGCCAAACAGAAATAATCAGCAAGTCAACATTATAGACACATTAAGCCCAAAAACATGTTGGACGCTTATATCTAGGGAGTTTCTCACAAGCAACTGCTATTAATTAATGGTGACTACCACCTTATCCCAACAACTAATGGTGATTACCACCTCTTATCAGTTTTTTTTTTTTCAGGATTTGAGTTGAGTATACAGGAATGGTAAATAAGAGAAATCAATTCAAAGCATAGACTGACTTCCCACTTATCACATCACTAAGAAAATTCTTTCATACCAATGAAAATTAAACTGAAGAAAACTTCTCCTGGGATATAAACAACAACAAAAACAACCCTGGTGCACCAGGCTCCCCGCTTTGCAAGAATTCGAGGAATAACATTAATTGTATGCGGTCTGCCCTTTGCATTTTACAAAGAAGTTGTTTTCGTGACTCGAACCTGTGATCTCTTGGTCACAAAGGAGTAACTTTACCAGTTGCTCCAAAACTCACCTTCTTTCTTGGGAGATAGATGAAGAAATAAATGAAGCAAGTACTAACAGTAACCAAGAAACTTACGTGATGTTGATTTCTTCTTGACAGCATCCTGTATAATTTGGTCATCATGAACATCTGGATGAGAACGATCCACAGGATCAGGATTCAAACCCACATACCAATCTTTTTTGACTTTCCTACGAGGTACCTCCAGTTTTTCTGTCATCATATAACCTGAAACCCTAAAATCGGGACAGCTAATGCTCAATAAGCAACAACTGACAACTTCTTGAAACCATACCATAACCTTGTATCCACACCAAAATTCTCAATTCAAATACCTGAAAAACAGCACCTGGCCATTGTAGGTAGCCAACACAATCTCCCTTACACCATCCTTGTCAATATCATACAACAGAGGGCTTGCATGCACTGTTGACTTGTGAAACGCCGGCCAACCTAACACATACACCACTAACAGGCACATAAACATCCCACCACGCAAAGCCATCCAAATATTTCTCACTCAAATCATCTAGCTCAAGCAAATTACATATCAAACTTGCCAGAAAACCATAATTCAAAAATATACAAGCCTCATACCGAGCATTTTATCTCCATCGGAACCCTCTAACACTTCAAGGTAATGAACAAAAGAAGGAACTACAACATCCAGCTTTCCATCACTGAAACAAAACAAAAGACTCCACATATCGTCAAACCAAAACATTTCAACAAAACCCAAGAATGAGTGAACAAACAAACACACCTGTTTATATCAGCTATGAGAGGAGTAGCATAAATACTAGAGCTAACTTCCGCTTGCCATCTCAGCTCTAAACCCCGAGGGCACTTTGTATTCAATAACGCATCCTCGTCTCTATTATACACATACACAACAAAGTACACTCGTCATATTCAGAAATTAAACAAAGATTCCATCTTTGAATTCGAGATCGCAGTGAAACTTACATCTCGGGGTAGGCAACAGCGTCGTCTGTGGCCTCACGCTCACGGAACTTATTCTTCTTGGAGTCCTCTCCGAGAACGGAAAGAGTAGAAATGAATAGAAGGAAGTAAATGAACAAAACCCTAACGGCCGCCATGTGATCAGAGTTTAGTTTCACTGAAACTTCATTCAATAGAACAGATTTAGGATTGAATCTTTCGAGACGAAGGAGGAGGAAGAAGAAGGAAGAGGAACAAAGTGAGAACTTCGTGGACTCTTTAGTAACTTTTGAGAAATTACAAACTGGTCCTCGGTTTTACGCGGCATACCTAGAAGTCCTTTGATAAATAGGCTTAGTAAATCAAGCCCAATCTGATATAAAATTAACAGGGATCAATTCACTTATTTCTGTTTTCGTGTGCCACACGGAAATAGGAACAGGTAAATTGATCCGAGTTTTTACGAATTATATAATGGATAGATGAAAGGAAACACAAGGTGACTGTGACACACGGAAACAGAAAGAGAAACAGCTACCTGTACCCATCAAAACTCCTTAAAATTAGCATTATTTTAATTTAATTTTCTAAAATAATATTATTTTAATTTATAAATTTAAAATTTTAAAAATTAGGTTGATCCATTCGACCCAATTCATAACTTTGTTTTTATAGCTTTTGTAATATAGTACTAAAAATTGAATTTATTAATTTCCCAATTTGAATAACAAGATTAAAATAGATTGCAGTGTATTTAGAAATGGTAATAGATCAAGTTTAACCTAAACCCAACTTGAGTGAGCCAATTACATTTTTTTCTTGTGGATCATAACCTTGGGAAATTTAAAAAAATTCATTTAAATCACAATCATAAGGGGGGAAAAGGGTACAAAACAATTAAAATTGACCATATGCATTAAAATATTTTAGGCCATTATGTGATTAAGTTTCGCAATCAGATTCTTAAAACTCAAATTTACTTCGTTGATTTCGAATCGAACGGTTCGAGCTCAAACACTTTTGCCCATCCATAGCTATAATCTCATTAGGCTTTAATACATACCAAAGAAGATAAGTTCATATTGCATTAGATCATGAATAACATCAACTACCAAGTACCAGTTTTCTGATTCTGAGATTCAACAATGGTGTCCTAGAACAAAATGTTACAGAAGGTGACAATATTTTCATAGAATATTCACATAATAACAAAAAAAAAATGCTACTTGTTTCGAGGATTTCGGTTGTAACTATAAAGAATTTCTACATTTAATTTAAAGCAGACAATATACATTGCTGATCCTATTCCTAGCTTTCATCTGGACATCTATCACAAAGATGGATTTGAGAGAGTAACTATTTTAAGTGTACCAACTGGATATATATGTAACCAACCAGTATAGCACACTACGACCGGAGGTTCTAAGCTGTAGCTAATTACAATCACCAGTGAGAACCCTCTAGTTGATATGCTCGAGTACATCCCGAATTTACAAATGTAAGAGCAAGAGCACTCGAGCATCAAACATCCACCATGCACTATGCAGATCTGGTAATTAGTTAATTTAGTAAAAGATAATCACCTTGGCAGTTTCAAATCACCTTCGTCGTGGTGCATTAAGATGCTGGCGATGAGGTTTGCTATCGTTGTTTATCCTATCAAAATACATAGGCAGGCGAATTATCTCATGAATCTCGTTCAACAAAACGTCTTCTGTGATGTTGTCCCGAATGCTTCGCATCACCTGTTTTTTGATTCAGTGAGAAACTTTGTTAAAAGCAGAGGGATTGAGGAAAATTCGGAAGTATGAAAGATGGTGATGAAAACCACCTTCTTGTAGGTGTTGAACTCATTTGGTGAAGATTTATCAGTCCGAACTCGCATAAATATCCATATCTGTTCCTCTAAATCCCAAGAACACTCAATGATTTTTCCTGAGTAGAAAGAGGGATCGCCATCTGCAGAAACTGATGTCTCAGTAATGGAATCAAATTGTGCTCCAAGCCTTAAAGCCATGAGGGTTCAATTGAAAATTTCAATAGTGATTACTACATAGGCATCTTCTTACCAATACCCAGCCTGGGGAAACATTTGGCATGGTTGTCAATTATTCAATCAGTTATCAAAGAGAGGTATTAAGTAGATGTAAATGTTTCATACGGCAGATATTAAAATGCAAGGATATAAACAAATTTGCCTTGACCTCTGAATGAAACTCTGTTCCCATCCATGAGCCTCTTTTTCCCCCGTTCATACAAATAGAGTAACTGATTACCATCAGCATCCACCTATCAAGACATTTATATTTGTAATCAGAATAGGTCATCCATAATATGAAGTTGCAGAGTTGACAAAAATACCTCAAATAGAAAGTCAACTGAGTTCAACTCAGGGTATTTCCACTTCAACAGGCCTTCATGGGTACGAGGGACATATGGATCATCCCAACCCTGAAATCAAATTACCTTTAATATGGCCACACAATGAAATTATAGGATAAGGTCAAACATGTTGGAAACGATACGGAAAGAACATACAGAGATGTCCGGATAAGGAGGCACAAAAAACAAACAGAGATTAGTGGGGAGGATAGGTGAAGGGGGGAAAGAAGAATAACATTCTGTCAAAAATAGCAATGCTAATCACCTGGAAAATAAGACCATCTGCATCGTGTGAAAGCTTAGGAATAAATTCCTTCAACAGTTTTGTAACAGTTGATAGAAGCCAGAAGTCTTTTCTCCTTACCTGCCAAGCAACTCAATGAAATCATTAACTAAAACGATAATGTCAGAGAAAAGCCAGGGATAGAGGAACACCTACCCTGAATGGCTCCATATCATATCTGTAAGGACTCCTGCTCTGGAAGGTATACTGGCGCTCATTGTTACGAGGTTCAATCACTTCTTTTTCAAGCATCTTCCATCGTTCATGAAATGGTCGCTGCACAAAATTTTAAATAGTCAAGCACTTATTGTTAACCTGATGATTTTTCAGATAATACAGCAGCGAAAATAGCATCTGATAACATGACTAATTTCTGACAAGCCAAGTTAGCATTTGGTTTGGCTATATATGGTCTCCTAAAAACACCCCCCCAAAAAAAAAATGCAGTTGCACCACTTCTCTTAATAATCCCACCAGTCTAGAAACAATAGTTTCACAGTACCCATTAACTAGTTATCCTTCAACTTAAATTATTCCATTAGCCAGCTTGCAAGAGAAACTTCTTCCATAGGGTCACATTGCATCTCCTTTGATTAAAATGTGTTTGTAAGGACCATAAATAAAATTCACAGGCATCACTCAATTGGTGATTATTGTGAAATGTGTTTGAAGTTGGTCACACACAACAAGACTTCAACACTTCCCATATACAAATTTGAAACATCTTGGGTTCAGAAATTCTCAAGTAAATCTCCATTTCCATATCTTCCACTAAGCAATTGGGCCAAACTTATACTACATAATCACAATAAAAAGTGTATTATCAAATCATTCCACTGTGCAGTCATTCAATACATACTACCATATGAAAATAACATTAGGAAGTATTAAAATGATGGTCACAAATTTGATAATGAATCAAACCTCGATGACAGAAACGTGGTTTATTGCCATCAAATCATAAATGAGATATCTCCTTTCCTGCTTTTGTGAATCTGGCATAGTGTCAATAATCATCTCCCCATCAAGCAGTGTGTAGTGATGTGTCTTATCAGCTAAACCCTTGCCAAATAAGAGATAGGAGACATGTTGGAAATGATATGTGGAAAATAACCTAGGACGGTTACATTGTCAAAATCATTTGTGTCAGAATTACAAAGATACATACTTCATTTATACTCCTACAAGGAAACCTCATTTGGACCCTTCGAAAATTAAAACTTCGATCAATCAAATAACAGCCATCCATTGTAATTAGCATCATGTATCGTGTTCCGTCAGCCTTCCATGTTGCATAATAATAACGCTGCCTTAGCAGTTGCAAATTATCCCTGCAAGACCAAACACAGGAGAATACCAATATTTTTAGGAATTCTGACCAAAAAGAAATGAAAACAATTATTCCTATCAACCACGAAATGGAAACTACCAGAATAATCAATCAAGTAGAATAAACCTTAACCTACAATCCAAAAGTGTGTAAAGCACTAGTTGTACTTCCAAGTCCACAGAGGCATTATTAAAATGAAAAGCAGATTGCACCTGCTGAGAGAAACAGGGTGCGATCCCGGGAAGTGTACATTTCCTCGCATCTAAATAAGAACATCAAAAACAGCAGTTACCCAAACAGAGTGAACCTTGCGTAAAATAGCAAAGAAGAAACAAGATAAAAATGCAAATGAGTTCTGGTGAGGTGTTTTCCATAACAATTCACAAGTATGAAAATGTATACACTGATGCAATCAAAGGGTGCATATGCAATTACTATAAATGTAACAGGTGGTAAAACTAGACATGATTAGTACTCCCATCATAGATAATTAATCCATCTAAGGGTCAGTCCACACCAAATACTAAGTGGCAGGCTACTTACTGGAATATTTAACTTCAGCATTTGGTAGCAGAACTGCCGCAATATATCCTGCTGGTCGCTTGGAATTTCATCTCCCAGAACATCATCATTTGTCATCGTGACAACCATCTCATGATTTTCCTGAATTTAAACCATGTATAAACCCAAAAGCAGATTATCATTCTTCCTAAGAAATGTATGCCACACCAGGAGTAATACTTTAAACCTATGAAGATGTACAGAAAAATAATCACAACATATCCACATTAACCATTTATGCCATGAAAGAATAGCAGACTTATGGATTGATTACTTCATAAGCACATACATGCAATGGAGCAACTGGAGCTCCATCATCATCATCATCTGGTACAGCTTCACCATTGAGATCAAGATCAGAGGACCTCTTCCACTCGGGAGTTGGCGGGCAAACAACCGTTTCAGGTTTTCTCTCATGATAAAATGTATACAAGGCATCAATATAGTCTGGTTTGTATATTCCTGGAGGCCGTGCTTCTGCAAATGCTTTTATTGCCTGCTTATGCATTAAGAATTAGATATTCAAAAATATGTGACGAAATAAAGCACAAAAAATAAAATATCTGGAAGAAAGTATGAAAACTGACCTGTGTTACAGTCATTGGCAGAGAACGCATTAGATAATGAACAATCATGTATCCTGTGCGATTGTGCCCATGAGTACAATGGACAAGAATATATTTCTTCGAATGTTTCTGACGAGAAAGGAATTGAGTGACCTAGGAAAAAAGATTAACCACCATATGTAGCATTTATCTTGCTTAGAATGTCATGTTTAAAGTGTCTCATAATCAGTAACAGTTCCTAAATGTGAAAAAGCAATGAAGGGAATTTAACAATTCCCAGCAGTATTCAAAACTGCTGAGTAGCAAACAATGTAGAACTCAAACTTTATATCAGACCATGAACTATGGCCAATAACATTTAAAAATGAAAACAAAATGTGCAACTTAGCATCAACACTGAAAAGCAAATGTCTCACAAAAGAAGCATACCTCATAAACAAAGTTATTTACAGATGCATTATCTGGCACAGCATCACGCCCCTTGCACTGAATCTAAAATAAAATATTATGAAGTTAGAAGGACCACAATGTTAAAGTATGGCTAAAAGAAAAATAATCACTTTATTTTTTGACAACATACTTTAATATGCTTAATGCCCTCCTTCTTCAAATCTATTGTTTGATAGTAGCGAGTAGTATTTGTCAAATCAATCACCAATCCAAGCTGCAAAGTGTTTATTGAATTGACATTCTAATAAGGAAAGTATGACGCAAAGAAAACATTTTTCAAGTTCAGGACTTACTTTTCTTCCCAAAACTTTCAGATGATGGAGGACTTGTTTGAAGGAGTATCTTTTACCAGGAAGGATGAGATCACTGTACAATTCTCCAAGTGGAACTTTAGAAGGAATGATAAACCCAATATCATTACCAAAGGAAGGGCATTCCAGCCAACCTACAGTTGGTAAGAGTAACCTCATTAGATAACAAACATTTTCCCTAAGCACAGACAAAAGTCACTCTTGCCTCAGAACAATAAGCTAAGAAACCAACCAGGAGGTAACTTATATCTATCATGAGATCTGTGATGCTTATTGGGTGCATATTGATCATTCAATGGTTGCCAAGAACTGTGTACATGTCTCTCTTCAGAACGTTCGTTCCTCAAACGTTTACGTCTTTCTTCACGCTCCTAACCCAGTATGTAAATTCATTAGCCACATATCGGTAAATGTGCAATTGAAAAGATCACCAGAAAAGACAAATTGGAAATGACAAGGGATTGCCATTACAAACAAGAAGCAATAACAAAAATGAACGAAAATGACAGAGGCCTCTGCTCCTAACTGTTTGGAAAACTGAAAATGACAAATATTGCCATTACAAACAAGAAGCAATGATAACATTGTTCTCCAGAGACATTTTCATCAATAAGAATCAATAACCATGAATAGAAAAGGACCCCAATTTTCATAAATCATGGGTCTCTTATAGTAACCGACTAAGCACCTAATGTAGTAATAGTTATTATCGTGCAGCATCATCTAAACTATGACAAACATCAAAATTATGCGCATCAAGAACTAGGTTGTTTCAGTTAGAAAGGAATCCTTATACGCTTTACTGAAGCTCATAATACCAATTTCAGCCAACCTCCAAAGTTTGTAAGCAAATCATAATTAAAGATAAAGCTTGCCACCTCTGCCAATAACAGAAAAGGACACAAATCTCAATATTTTAAATGAAGTCTCAAAACAAGCCTTTCATCCACCTGAGACAAATTTTCAACCAAAAAATTGCCTAGCCTCTCATTCGTTGAAACCATTTAGAAAACGTAACACATCATTACTCAAATCAGAGAGAAGCAAATCACACATCCATAGTTACCCGATGTGCAGTTTCAACAGCAGTTTCAAAACGTTCTTCTGTCACATTGTATTCTTCCACGTGTCCTTCAAATCTCTCTTCATCCTCTTCAGGTAATGGTGAAGCATTCAAGTCCATGGGAACTATCATTCAACATCCACCAAACCACATTTACCAACATGAAA
>JANZLX010000005.1:245408-265125 GCA_025531955.1 Erythroxylum orinocense | reverse complement strand
TTCAGGTAATGGTGAAGCATTCAAGTCCATGGGAACTATCATTCAACATCCACCAAACCACATTTACCAACATGAAACCTTGAAATGCCAGAAAGGTTCCCTGTTGCAGAGCGATTTAGCACATAGAAGACTGTGGACTTATTACCTGTACGGATAAAAACACAACAAGAGAAGAATTAACCTAATCTGAGCCCCTACTAAAACTTACTAATATAAGCACACCGCAACTACAACACTACCCTCTATAACACATAAAGCGCAAGAAACAAAATTTCCGTTCGGAACTTAACAAAAACACTGCAAATTTGGTTTCCCACGAAATTTTGAAAGGCAGCAGTACATTTAAAATCATAAAAGTCAATTTCATTCTAGAAAAAAAATATCGTGAGCTTCTACCCTATTTTTCACCAACCATCAAACACCAAACTACATTATATCCTAATTGTGCGTCCTTCGCCCAATAACCTTTCATTTCCAAAGCTCAAGGAGTGAGACATCAAAGTCAATACGGTCTTCACCTACATTACACTCGTATCACTGACCTAGTACCCGAAATACAAAAACCCCACAAAATTTTTATGCTCCGAGAAGCAGAATTTTGTAGTATAAAATTAATAATCCACTAAAAGAATCGCCAAACCTCATTCGCACCGATAAATTGACGACAAATTCTCGGCGAAACCACGAGAAGCAGCGGAGAGGAGCTGAGTCCTAGCGTTGCAGAGAAATTGGGAGTCGCACGATCACGGAAATTTCTGCTAACAAGCTTCAAAAACCCTACAATTAGAGTGCCGTTGACAAAACTTGAGCTTCTTCTCTTCGAAACCCTAGAGAGAGACAGTGACGGTTTGCCTTGAGGTTTGTTGGCCTTTAGAGAGAGAGAGAGTAAAGGGCTTTATATTTAATCAACTCAGGTCGCTACTCAGAGAGAGAAAGAGAGGGAAGGGAAGAGAAGCAATTTCACGAATTTTTGGGGTTAGAAAATTGTGAATATTTAATTTTCATAAATAATTTGGGAATTATTAATTAGAAAATGAAATTTTGTTTTTTTACTAAAAATGGAGAAATGGATAATTTTAATTTTGGTAGAGGGCTGATTTTGAACTATGTGAATTTTTTTATTTTTTATTAAAATGAAAAAATAATTAATTAATATCAATATAATATAATTTAGAAGAAAAATGATCATTTACTAAAAATAAGTGGAATTTTTAATTAAGAATATAGGAATATGCAAGTTTTAATATTCCTTTTTAATATCAAAAATTAGTAATATGAATATTTCATTTATTTTTTAATTTTCTTATTATTATTGCTTCAAAATCAAGCAATTTCTTGATGTATATTATTATTATTATTATTATTATTATTATTATTATTATTATTATTATTATTATTATTATTTACATTAATTAAAAATAGCTTCTTTATTAATTAAAAATAAGGTTATGTACTTTTTAATTTTTCTATATCTCACATTTCAATTAGATTTCTATTAGATTGATGCTTTTACTTTTGCTACTTTTTGTAAAAAACAATTATTAATATTGATATTTTTAGTTAAACCGTTTATTTGTTCATTTAAGATAAATGCCATAATTATTTTAAATAATGAAAATATCATATTCCTTTTTATAATATTGTTTTTAATCTTAAATTTTAGTCTTGAAATAAAATTTTTCTATCATTTCAAAAATTACATGAATTATAAATATAATATTAAATCTATTGTAATTTTTATTATACACATAACTTATAAAAATATATAAACTTATAAAAATATCTCATTATTGACATTATAAATAACATCATTTAATACGTAAATATAACTCAACTTACATTTATAATTTTTATAACTAAACTTACTTTATACTAAGGTTTTTTTAATGTATTAAGTTATTTTATTACATCCTTATGTCTATCTGACTTTTTGTTGTAATATCTTCATTTCACATTATATGTAGGATTATTATAATAGCCTTTTTACTATGGAAGGCTATGTTTTGGAAACTAGACCGGATTGGTCGGTTCGATTGGTGACCGTTGGCTATTCAGTCCGATTCAACCTAAAAAATCAGTTTTTAATTGACCCAGTCTGAATCGGTTAAAACCGGCCGAACCGATCCAACAATTAATTTTTTATTATTTTATTTTTTTGGTATATTTTTATATTTTTAATATTATTAATATTATATATAATTAAACATAATTATTGCATAATTATGACGTCACATTGATTCGATCGGTGGTTGAACCGATCAAACCGGTGACCAGTCAGGCCTCTGGTTCGATGACCGATCCGAATTTCAGAACACTGATGGAAGGTAAAGTTGAGTACTATCATACCTTCCCAAACCTCATGTTTATGCAAGATTCAATTGTTTGTGATTTTAATCAATTATTACATTTATAATTTAAAATTTAAAAATGCTATAAAATGGTCTTAGGGTTCAATCATAACCTTACTTTTCAAAATTGTTTGTCCCAATCAATGTTCTAAAAACTAGACTGCAAGTTAAATGACTAAGACAAGAGATTTCAGGTTTAAAAGGTTCAACTAATATTTGACTGTTATAAAATAGCTAACTATTGAGTAAATTTTAAGAATTTGAAATATAATTGAAAGAGATTATACTTACCAGAAATTTAATTAAAAAAATATTGTTAAATAAAAAATAATATATTTATTTTAGTTTATAAAAATTTATTAATTAATAAAAATCAACCGATTAATTAATAAATTGATCGATTTTTAACAACAAGAATTGTTAAACTAAATCAAGCCGGAAAGTTAAAAATTGAACCAAAAAGTTGGCTAATTAAAAAATTTTACAGTTAAACCAACTAAAATAATTGAATTTTTTAACTATTGATAAATCAAATCAAAAAGTTAAAAATTAAATTAAATAATTGATCAATTTAAAATTTTTATGATTAGATTGGCCGAGTGATCAATCAAATGATTTAATCATGATAAAATTTGTTAACACCTAAAGCTCACCGTGGAAAAGTACAAAATTAAAAGGTATCATTAGTGAGCTATAACTTAAAATTGAAGCTAAAATAAAGGCGACATAATATCACATCAAGCCGTTGCTTGGTTACTTTAAGAGTCATTATTACACTAATTGTCTAATAATTTAACTTTATCAGTTATGTATATGATATAATATTATAGATTTGAGAGTCATTATTACAGTAATCATATTATAATCTTACTAAAAGCAATATTTTTAAAGAACTGGAGGTCTTACTGGTTATCAATTTGACCGGTTTAACCAGTTCAATCACCGATCGAACCAGTGTAACATTATAATTATGTAATAATTATATTTAATTATATATAATATTAATAATATTAAAAAATACACCAAATAATATTTTTAAAAAATAAAAAAATAAAAAAATTATTGAACCAGTGGCTGGTCCGGTCAAACCGATCCTTTGACCGGTTCTAACTGGTTCAATTGAGAACCGATTTTTAAGAGTGAATCGGACCAGATAGTCCACCGGTCACCGATCAAACCGGCCGGTCCGGTCCAATTTTTAAAACTATGACTAAAAGAAAAAAAGATTTAACAAAAAATTATTATAATAAAATAATTATTACGAATTATTCATATAATATAATATGTCTAAAAAATCATATTGTTTTGGTTAATTCTCTTTTTAATTCAAATTTAATCAAGTTAAGTTTAAATAGAATTATTGCATTAAGGCACTTATATATCTATATATATATATATATAGATAATTTTAGAAGTGCGTATCACGCCCCAGGCGCATCGTAGAGAAAAGTAGAAAAAATGACAAAAAGGGGTCAAACGAATGAAAGATCCTAAAAGTGTCTTGCTACTATAGGCTAGGGGAGCTGTCGTATTAGAGCAGGCTAAGTCATAGGGACGACCGATAGTTTTTTTTTTTTTCGAAACTCGACCGATAGTTTTTTTCAATCTAAATTAAAGCTATTAAGTAACATTTGACAATGACATTTCACCTCTTTTTTTTTTCCTTTATGCAGGGTATTCATTGACGGAATTAGTGACTAATCTCTTCGCTGATGGGAAGGCACCTCACAGGGTCGGACAGCTAGCCTAAGGATTTAAAACTGCTCCATACCCAAAGCTAAGGATCGAACCCCTAACATTTGATTAAGGATAGATGAGTCTTTTGCTACTCAACCACATCCCTTGAGTTAAACCTTTTTTTTTCAATGAATGAGTCCACAGCTGTTTTTTTTTTTATGTGTATAAGGTAAATTTTTAGATTGATATTATAACTTACAAATCATATAAATCCAATATTTCATACTATGTAAGTTTTGTATTATAGGCTTGATCAAAAAAGCGCAAATAAAAAAATTCGAACACAAAACCTTTTCATCTTATACTTTCAATCCATCAACTCAACTATGTCATTTAAACCTAATCAGGAGTTAGCTAGAAGTTAAGGGGCATTAATTGACCAAATTTAGGGTTTTTGTTTTAAATTTTCACATTTTAAACTCAATTTTAAGTAAAAATGATGTTATTTTTTAATTGTAAATTAAAAAATAATTGGAGGGGTGCTAATGTCCAAGCTCTATCTTTGTTATCTTAATTGTTGCAAGACAGTACCACAATTACGTAACATCAATTATTAAAAATTGAATTGATTTAATTCGTTTAATTGTAAAAAATTTTAGTCAACTAATTTTGATTTTTTAAAGTTTCAATTGAATTTATTTTTGTATTTTTTGTTAAAAATTTATTAGTTCATTAATTAATTAAAAAACATAATTAATTTTTATTTAATAATTTTTAATTAAAATTTTAATCCTTTAATAAATAGATTTTTTTAATTATATTTTAAATTTTTTACTCCGTCAATCAAAATTTAAAATTTTAATTCTTATTTAACTTTTAACCGATCAAATATTTTAAATCTTAAACTTCTAATATTACGAATCTAATTTACTATCAAATTTTAAAGCATTGCATAATATAAACTCCTTGCTTTGTCGTTTATGTTACTTCTATAAGGAAGTTTCGGTTGTTAACTTCGTTGTTAAGTCCATTTTTTAAAAAAAAACTTCGTTGTTAAGTAGTCAACACATTTAATCCGTATGTACGAATATAATGTCATAATTAAGGTCTCTACTTCAAATCCAGAATTGCCCAGCCGATACAGAGAAAAATAGTAAGAGCATCTGACTCTTTTGTGCATGCTCCATTTGACTTGGGGGATATAGCTCAATTGGTAGAGGTCCGCTTTTGCAATTGAGTTGTTATGATTACTGTTGAATTTCTAATTGTCCGGGTAGTAATGATAATAACTTGTACCTAAATCGATAGTTCACTCTTCTTCTTTTTAAGTAATGGGGAAAAAAACCAAAACACGCCACTGAAAGATTCTACTAAGATAAAGAATTAAAGATGGCCTGTCAAGAGCAGGAATGGACTAAAGTTATGAACTTATAATTTATAATCTAATAATCGAGTCGATTCCATAATAAATCAAATAATTCAAAACAAAAAAAAAAATCTTCAAATTATCGAATTTTTGACTCCCGAACTGTTGGCAAAATTCCTAGTATTTTTCGTAAACTTCTTTAAGATAAATAGTCTTTCTTTTTTTGTAATTTCAAACGTGAAGTAAGCCATCATGAAATTGACTATTTGACATTCAAAGTATCCCTTATTTTCTTGTTTTGAAATACTTAAAATTAATAAATTTTTTATCATAAAATTATCCCCCCAAAAACTTTTATTAATTAGTAATTTTTATAAGTTACGGGCTATTTTGCCGAGTTTTTTAGGAGTTATCTCGCACCCCTAAATATTCTCTACCTACCCACTTATGTCGATTTCAAGTACAAGTGCCTTTTTGTTAAAGGTCGTTCGAGCTTTTCTTGGAAGTATGACATGGGTTACTTCATTGCCGTAACCCCTAATGCTCGAACATTGACTCGAGTTATTTTCTCTACCCCTTCTTACCCTGAAAAAATAAGGACACTGGACATCCTTAAACCGATAACCATCTTTCGGCTAACCTACCCTCCTGTGTCCATCGGGACCTCGTTGTTAATAGTTAACACATTTAATCCATATGTACGAATATAATGTTATAATTAGATACGACGATGGCAACTCCGTCTACTTTCAACGGACCTCTTCAGTGTATTTCCTCCTCTCCTTTCTGCCAGAAGACAATTGGACAAAGAGGGAGATACTCTGTTCTTATTAACCCCTTCCCCTTTTTCCTATTACCCTATTCTCCTTGTTCCCTTGTTACTAATACAAGGGGGTAAACCTGAATCATATGTATTTAGAAAATTAATTAATCAAAATGATATCATTTCAGACCGTTCAAATTTAATATAATCAGACTGAACTCAATATAATCGAGCAAGGACCAAACTCAGACTAAAGAAAAACAGTAACCCATATCCAACCTGACCCAGTATCATCTATAATGACTCAAAATCACATGAATCACAAAACTACTAGACAAACCATCAATTCAGAATCAAGCGAGGAACCCGAATCCCATGCACAAGAGCTCCCAAGATGCTTCTTTTTGGGGCTTGATAAAGAATATGTAGCATTATGGAACTATATAACAAACAACTGTAACCACATTATTGTCACGAATCAACTGGAAACACCCACCAACCCGAACACTACATACAAAACTAAAAACCAAGTGCTTTATTCCTGAAACTTGGAAGCAAGTTCTTAGCTTCAGCCCCATAATTTATACAAATAGTTTGTCTATCAATGGTAAGAGAAACATATCCTCCACCAAGTTTAAATAGAAGGAATATGCTTTACCTTCATCCAGAAACTAATATGTTTCAGCTGGCAAAATATGTTAAACGCTACACCACTATCATGTTCTAATAGAAGCTAAAAACGTTGATCGTTTAGGGAAAGGTGACAGCGAGAAAATGCAATTTCGGAAAGCAAAGTGATAGCCAAGACTGGAGTATGCATCACCTGGAACGGCTTTAGAAAGCAGTGATGTTGTCGAGAAACCTGAAAGCTGACCATCAGTTTGTATCTCTATCAACTATTGGCAAAATTTTTGAAGAGGTCCTGCTAATTCCAAAAATATATGCAGTGAGAGTTAGTGTAGGAAGAGTAACAAGACAATGAATTTATGTGCAAAACAAGCAAGACTTTTATGTATAATTTACGGGCAAAACGAGCTAGACTCAGTTCTATGTATAATTTACGTGCAAAATGAGCAAGGTAGAACAGAAAAAGGAGCTTACTCTAAGCAAAGCCACTGTTTGCACCCACATTAATTTCTACTCTGGATTCATCATGCTGGTTAAAGTTACCATTTTCCAAACTTTTATCCAGATCTTCTATGGCTTCTGCAATCTCTAACTCCAACTGCTCGTGCTTTGCCTTCAACTCTGAGGAGTTCATAGCAGCTAAAAGCTTCTGCTTTATTTGTTGTTCCAAAGCCTCGATTTTATTTTTTGTTGCTGCATCAGGCATCTTCCCAGCTTTTGCTGCCTCTAATTTTAGTAGCTGGATCATGTTTTTCAAATCTGATGAGTTGATTACATCTTCAATTTTCTCGAAAGTTTCTCCCTTCAACATTTCCAACTTATCCTTTAACTCAGGACGAGAAGCTGGTTTGTCGAAATCTTTTGTATGTCTCACAACCTCAACATCCAAATCCATGGTCTTAAGATAATTTGCGAGTTCCAAATCTATCTCTTTCTTTAACTTGAGAATGATCTCCTTTGCCTCTTGATCTAAATCTCCATTGTTGGAAGCCCTTAACTTTTTAACTTCAGCCTTTAGTGCTTCCATCTTCTCCTTCATATCAGGTCGGTCTATGACTTCTTTCATTTTCTTATTAATTTCATGCTTTAATGCTTCACCTTTACAGCTCTGCTCTGAGATGCTCTTGGCTTTAGAGAAATCCTTCAACATATCAAGCTTATGCTTCAGACTTGCATAGTTAGGAGCTGCTGATAAACCTTGAATTATTTCATCTTTTAGCTTTTCAATCTTGTCCACTAAAATGGGATGCATAAGCTGGCCCTTTGATTTGGATTTCAAGAATTCTTGCTGCAGAGTTGAAACCCTATCCTTCCAGCCCATGGCTTTAAGAGCCTCCTCAAATTCGATATCAACCTCTCTTTTCAGTTTTGCAATCATCTCATCTAAAGCCAACTCTGTAGGCTTGACAGATGACTCCTTAGCCTTGGAGATTTGCAGTTTCAGTTTTTCAACCTGTTCCTCCAGCTCTGCAACTGGAATTTTTCCTGCACCAGGATCTTCTTTCTTTTTCATATTAATCTTTCTCTTAGGATCAATTGGAATTCCTTCTTGGAAACCACCAATTTTACGGAACTTGAGCATGCGGTGCTTTAATAATTGTTCGGTGTCCATCTTCACAAGCTCCTGTAAGCACCCAATCCAAATTATTAATACATTGAAACCTGTTAGACTTTTAACACAGAACCAATAAGAAAGACACACACATCCATGTATTCATTGATAGCATTCTTGATCTGTTGGGAGGTCCATGACGGATCTGCATGTGCACCACCAAGTGGTTCCTGTCAAATTTGAGAAAAAGAAATAGAAAACTTTTTCAGAGCTCATACTAACATGAAACTGTAAACATAGATCAAAACGGTGGTTGCTTGTCAAGGGAAAAACTAACTATGTTGGAAAAGAAGAAAAGCAGTCCCAGTGACACAATGGTTTCCCCCATTTTCCTGGTGTAAGTACATGCATACGTACACAGGAAACTCTATTACTGTTTAAAAGTTATGCAACCTATCACCTATCACTGAGTTGCAATATATCAAATCAACGTTGAAACAATAATATAAAAGTGCACAAAGGAGAAAAGAAGCTATCAAAATCGAGGAGATAATTACAGGGATAACACCATCTGCAATTTGCAACTTGCACAACTCAGCAGCTGTTATCTTCAGCTTCTCAGCTGCCTGTATGTATTAAAAAAAAAAAAACATTCTCTACAATGTTGATAGGCTATGAACTGACATATCAAAACAGGAGAGATTAAAGAAACCTTTGGAGCAGCTTTAGCACTTTTCCATAGGATTGCAGCACATGCTTCTGGACTATATATCATAGAAGTAGTCAAAAGATGAAAATAGATCAGTAAACATAGATATCATCCATAAATAATAGATAATATATGCATCATGAAGGACAAGGGCAAACTATAACTTTGTTAAGAAGAAAAGTTGAAAGTGAATCAGGCAATAGTCTGACTTGTAAAGGTAAAGTGTCAAAGACAAAGATAGTTCTACACACATCCTCCCTATCTTGGCAATTATGATATCATTTGGACGACAGGACAATTAGAGTATTATGCCAAAGTTGATAGTGCACATCTTGCCAATAAATGGGTACATGACCAAATGCTCCAGCAACTTCGGGATACATTTAGGAGCAAAATGAAGTAGAAATCATGCAGTTATATGAATAATCAACTTCCAGCTAGTTGAAAGTGAGATCATATATACAAAATGCATGCCTCTTGACAAGTTCTAAGATTTCATTAACCAATATTCAGAGCTGGAAAGACCATTATAAAAACACGACACAGAGCCTTTGTTTTTCTTGGGTAATATTAATGATCTTAATGATTCTCAAAGCACATAATTCTGCAAGGATAAGACTGGAAAATTCTGAATAGTAAACTTTCAGTAACATTAATACTTGAACAAAAACATTAACCAAGATACCTAGAATTACCTGGCAACATAGAAAACTGCATTTTCAAGCATCAACAATTTATTAGCACAGCCAATGGCCAAAGCACCACCAGAGCCACCTTCTCCGATGACAATAGATATAATTGGTACCTTTAGACCAAACATGGTCCTCAAATTATGAGCAATTGCTTCACCCTGCACAAAGTAGAAAATGACATAGATAAACCCTCATGTAATGAAATTAACAAAATGCCCGAAGTGAAATTTCTACTCACTTGGCCCAGTTCCTCAGATTTAAGGTCTGCAAAAGCCCCAGGCGTATCAATAAATGTAACTATAGGGAAGCCGTGATGATCAGCATAATACATCATGCGCAAAGCTTTGCGGTATCTGTGTGCAGGTAAAGTTTAATCAGTTACATCAGATTGTCAGTTTTCTACCATCCAGGAAGAAAGCATCTTAACCTAAACAGAAAATTTTCTCCTTTAGAAACAAAACTGGAATGTGCACAAGTAATTGTACATACCCATGAGGAGTAGGCATCCCAAAGTTGCGCATAATATTCTCCTTTGTGTTTCTACCCTTCTGGTGACCCATGAACATGTACCTTCTACCATCTATTGTTCCTATACCAGTGACAATAGCTGGATCATCATATCCAGCTCGGTCTCCATGAAGCTCTACAAACTGGACAGAGTAGATAGAAAAGCACTCACTCGGACAAGTTCCAAGTATTCAACAATTTCTACCTCACACCTCCCTTAAATGCATGTCATTTAAATGATAAATATACAGTTATTGAAGATTCCAAAGCTAAGAGATTGTAAGTATTAAAACCTTCTCAGTAATGCTGAAAACGTGATCAAGGAAAGTAGGCCTATTAGGATGTCTTGCAATATTGACTCTTTGTATAGGAGTCAGATGGGTGTATAAGTCCTTCAAAGCCTGAAATGGAAAGATGGTATCCATAAATGATAATATTTTTAAGACCTTAAGCCGATATAATGCAAAATTCTCAAAAAGTAAAGAAATAAGTCCTAGAAGTGTGATTTGTTCCATAAAATAAAGAAGTCGATCCTAGAATTTAAAGATACACGCAAAGGGAGAAAAGGTCTTAAGCCTATGAGGAACATAACAAGAGCAAGCATCACTCGTTAGTTACTCCTAGCCTTCTTCTTTTGCTAACAAATAGAAACTCTCAACCTAGACATATAGTTTTCCAAGTGTACAAAACTGAATAATGACAAACAGAAACAGGATAGAGACAGTGAGCCAGCTAATATCCAAAAAGATCTCTGCTATATCAGTTACATTTTCTTCACTTAAGTTGACTTTCTAATCAATCAACTAGAAATATAAATATCAGGCATCCACGGAAAATACTGACCGATGCAGGTTCATGAAGCTTCAATATGAAACTGAAACAATGATAGATGTGGTATCAAAGGAAACTAATATTTATCATTTCTTCAAGGTACTTGACAATTTAAATAACTCAAGACCACGATGTTCTTCTAATATACTGTAATAATGATTTTCAGGATTTAATGAAGAAGTAAGACTAATTAAAGCATAAAATTTTGTGGCTCTCATTGTCGACTCTCACATTCACCAAACCTGTTGATATTTGTTTTCCAATGATACAATCTGATCGCTGAAGTCCAAGCCAGTATCATTTGCCATCTTCCTCACCTAAAATTGGAAAATAAAACTGTAAGTAAAAAGTAAACAAACTCTTGGCTATGCCCGCGAAATAACACACCCGCAAAAGTCATTTACATCTATGATCTTCTTTTCAAGTCCAACCAGCGGCTTCTCGAAGTCCAAAGTAACAGGCTTCGGCTTCTCTTTAAGAGGCTTGAAATGCGAGAGGTGAGTGAGGACTCCACCTTTCACATTCGGATCCGGATCGTCAGGCCACGGATACTCGTGCTTCTTCACCTTCCTAATCCTCGCAGCCACCGTGAAATTCCTATTCTGCAAGCTGAATCGCGCTCTTCCGAGGTTCCGCAAAGGTACACCGGCAATTCCACGATTGCAGCTCCAGAGAAGATCCGACGCGGTAGTTCCAGCGAGCGCGAACGGAGAATGCGACGTAGAAGCCATTCTCCGGACTCGAAGTCAACTTCCTCCAATTCCTCACTCAAATCCGCAAATCAGATCTCCAAAACACAAAAAAAAAAGAAGAGAAAAACAAAATTTAGCTTTTAGCTTCAAACTCTTTTGTTAGTCCGAAGCAATGTAGAACAAAAGTACAAACAAGTAACGAAGTTCAGTCACTCCGTCTATCTATTAACATAAGAGCACTCTTCCTTTCCAAAAACCTCCAACTACTACACTACTAGTAAAATGAGCAAAGTTTCTATAAGAAACAGCATAACAGAAGAAGCTGAAATCACTTTCTCGTACAATGAGCCTCGGAGAACTTACCGGAAACACACATACAGAGTGACCGTAGCTCGCCGGAAGCTTATAGAGAGAGAACCGAGGTGGTGATCTAGTGTAAGGGAAGGAAAGAGAGGTTGGGGAGTTAATAAGCAGCGAGAGAGAGCATCGTAATGATCGTCAAGAGAAGGTGGCGTGTTGGCTGTTTGTTGATTCTTAGGTGTGTGCGTTTCGATACTTCTTATGTGAACCTTGGCCGTTAAAAAGCAAGAGCGGTGGTTTAACTGGCACCTGTACTGTACTGGACGCTCACTCCTGTTTATTGGCTTGATGGCTTCGGTGTCACCACGTGGTCAACGAGTAAGGTTAGGTTGATCAGGCTTTGGACTCAGTTGCTCAGAATAGGCCCAGGCTTTGGACTCAGTTGCTCAAAATAGGCTGGTTTAACTGATACCCGATGGCATTTAGGCTTGGGCTCGCTCTATCCTGTGGTAAACAGGGTGGGCCGGGTTAACCATACTTCTGATTCGGGTTATTCATATCCAGCTTAGCTTAAGATTTGACACTTATTAAAAAAATGTTATTTTTGTAAAATACTTAAAAAATAAATTGAATCGAACTCGGACTCAGACTCGAACTCAGGCTTTTACAAAATTTGTCGAGTCTGGTTTAAGCCTGAGATTTATAGGTGGTAATGGGCTTTGTCTCGACCCAACTTAATATTTTTTAAAAACAATTTTAAAAACAATGTCGTTTTGAATTTGATTGTCGGACTTCAGGCTAGAAAAAACTCTAACTCCAAACTTGATTGGACCCAAAAAAACCTAACTCGAGGTCTAACCCTAAACTCGATAATTATAATTATGTCAACATTATATGAACAATTCTAAAACTCAATATTTTTATACAAATTCCTTTTTTTAAAATAAAATTAATGGTTAAAAAATTTAACAGGTTCAATCGTAAAAATCTTAAACTGCTCTATTTTTTGGTTATTTTCTTAACTTTTTAATTTGAGTTAATAAAAACTAATTAGTTTATTAATTAATTGGTTAATTTTGTAAATTAATAAATTTTTATAAACTAACATTATTTTTAATTTTAATTAAATTTTTAATTTTTTTTGATAAATAACAATAATCTCTTACAATTATATTTCAAATTCTTTAATTTTATTCAATCTTTAGTTGATGTTACGACAGTCTAATATTAGTTAAAAATTCTAAACTTTTTGTCTTACTGATTTCTAGTTCTTAACAAAGATGGCATTAATATAATTTATCTAGGAAGCCTATTTAAGAAAAGAAAAATGAAAACAAAGAAATAAATAATTAAAATAACAACTAAATAAATAGGTAATATTAATAACTAAGGGAGTGGCTTGGTTCACAGAAAGTAATGGAAATAAAAATCGAAATGAATATAGTAAGGAATGAGAATGGAGTATAGCTAACAATGAATCTCATTCCTCTAGTAATCCACATGTATAGAGTATTACTAAAAGTGGGAGAATGAAAGTGTTACCCCTGTTAATATCAAACATGAGTTTTTATTCTATACCCGTACATTCTTTCCCAAACAAGCACCCCCTAAATAAATAAATAAGTTCGCGGTGTCTAACATATTCGATCCAACAGGCTCCGTCGGGAGGACCCGAATACCGGAATATCGGTACCCTAACTATCCCCTGTTTTAATTTAATCCTTTTTGTTCATAATTTGCCGCTTAAAACGTTGAATTGATGACGAAGTTTCGCTAAAGGTTAGAGTGCGATGTCGAAGGCGCTTCAAATTAGGCTGATAAAGCCGTCATCGGAGAGCGGCGGAGGCGGCGGAGGAGGAGTAGTAGGAGGAACAAAGCCATCGCCATCGGAGACCGTGACGGTGGCGTGCCCAGGCCACCTTGTGCTCGCCGACCTGCCGGTGGCCAAGGGCATTGGACCCGTTACTACTGCAACTACGATTAAGACTGTGGGAAGGCGGTCCCGTCGGCAACTTGGCGAGAGGGTTCACTTCTGCGTTCGTTGTGATTTTCCAATCGCTATTTATGGGCGATTGGTATGTTCGTGTTTTAAAAATGTTGTTCTTTGAGTTATTCATCAGAATTTGGAATTTTTGAACCACGTGGAGGAATTTAGGGGAAATGGGGTGTTTATTTTTGTTTATATCTTAAAATTAAATGGAGTTTAATCCCTTGAACTAGGGCTTGTGTATCAGAAATTTGGAGATTTTGATCTAAGCGGAGCAAAAGAGGGAAACTTTTGGGGAATTCATGGTGTTGGTACTTGTTAATATTTTGATTATGTGAAACTCGATCTTCTGGACTATAAAGCAAGTGCTCTTAACAAAACCTGTTATAGTTTCTTGTTGGTTATTGTGATTGAAGTTTCTTCTTGAAATTCTAGCAGAATTCTTAGAAAAGCTAACCCTATTGTTTACACTTAAGTGCGAAACGTTTGTTAATGTGATTCTTTCCTGCAATGTGATATCTGTTATTGCTTGTTGAGTGGTAGCTTTTGGGAGCTGCCATGTAGTGTGAATTATGCAAGTTCATAGGCTTCTCCTGGTGTGGGATGTGTATAAACTTCATTCTATTCTTTTCCTGTACCTTGTTCCGGCATACTTTTTTAAGGGAATCGGTTGCAGATTTTAGACTCGTACTCTTTTTGTTTTTTCTCCCCTTTTTCTTTTGTTGATATGGTGATCTGATGCAGAGCCCTTGTGAGCATGCCTACTGTCTGGATTGTGCAAGAACTGACTCAATCTGCTATCTGTAAGCACACATCTAACCCATACGAGATGATTACTTTTGTGTACCTTTTGTGTGAATCTGTTCTGTGAAGTTTTTAGGAATATTGTTATTACTGAGTTGGGAGTTCAGAATATTGTTACTCTAATGGTTTGTTGTGCAATTGACTACTCTGACATTTATGTTTGATTAAGAAATGCTAAATTAATTGCCATTAATCATTCTTGAAACGCAGTTGTGATGAACGTGTACAGAAGATTCAGACAATCAAAATGATGGAGGGGATCTTCATCTGTGCAGCTCCTCATTGTCTCAAGTCTTTCCTAAAGAGGAGTGAATTTGAAACTCATATTCATGAGTCTCATGCTGACCTTCTCCATTCGAATGCTGAGAAAGAGGAGGGTATGGAATCAGAGGTTCAAAGTATGAGGCAGTCAACTCCTTCAGATTCCACAGTTCGAGCAACCCCAAGGCCAGTCATTTCTCCTGGTTCAAATCCTCAGCTTCTTGATGCTGAACACAAAGCTCGTCAGCAGCAGTCAAGAGAACCGTCAGTTCCAAGACCAATGATGCAACCAAAGCCGACATTGTTTGGGCAGTCCCAAAATTATCACTCAGAGCCCTATGCTGACATTGCTCGCCCCATTGGCATGGACAACCCAGGCCTCCCAAATAATTTTCAACAGATACCCCTCCAAGCAGAATCTACCCAGTTTTCAGACAAGCAACGAGGAGTTTTGTCGGAGTCCTCAATACCTGAATACCCTCCCATGCAAGCTATGCAACCGCCCAACTTTATTTTGCCTATGACTTCTAATCCTTTGATGACTCCTCAATTCCCTGTTCCTCCTTTTCAACCCGAAGGAGCTCAGCCGTTCTACGGTGCTGCTCCCTATGATATGGGCACAATGGCTAGGCCAGATTCAGGTCAGGAAATTGGGCCAGAACAGGGGTCTTTATTAGGATTTCCACCCGGTCCAGCACCAGGTGCAAATTTTATGCCAAATTATCCTCAGCCATGGAAAAGTGGACCAACACCAGGAGGTCCAGATGGGTTTGGTAACTTGACAGATTATCAGGGAAATGTTGCATTTTATCAAGGAGATTATGGAAGGAATCCAGGAGTTCAACCAATGATTCCTCCTCACGCATCCTCTGGCAACAAGGTTATGGAAGTCATGCACGGTGGCAACCGAGTGGATCTCAGAGATGGCAAAGCTATATTAGCACCACAGCCTTTTTCACATCCAGCACCACCACCACCGCCTCCCTTCCCTCACCCGTCACAATCCAGTCGAGCTAAATATTATTCAGATGATATCGATCATGACGCACAGCATTTTGGATGGCAACATGATAATCGTGACAGTTTTGGAAGCGGTCAGGATTAGATCTACTACCGGTTCATGCTCCTGCTCAAATGTAGTTTTCCTCTCTTTATAAAATTATCTTTTTTGTTAGAAAGCAATTACATAAATAAATTCAGGATCTATGCTGTTGTGCTTGTTAGCTCCTAAATTTGGCTGATTAGCAAGTAAAGAAGCTAGTCCTATCCTCCTATGTAAGCAATCGAACTCCACTGCATTTTGCAAGTGGCTTGGAAACTAATTGATATGGAACCATATTAAAGAATCACAAATTTTACCTGAACTCCAGCTAGTTTTAAGTCAGAAACACCTATAGATTTCTGTAGTAAAAGATAAGGATATAAGAAAGAGAATAGTAAAAAGAAAAGAAGAAAATAGAAAGGGATTAGGAAGTAGGAAGCAAACTCTGTCGTGGCAAAAATTTTATCACCTTGCAAAGACAAGCTCGTGATGATGAGGAAACTATACAAAGCAATCAGCTCAGTTTCTGCTTTTTGAGAATCCAGTTTAGAACTCTTTTGACACAATGTCAAACTGCACGTGCAAATGCCGCAAAATCTGAGAGTGGGAATAACTGATTTAGCGTGTTCCCAATGTAGAGCAGCAACACATTTCAAGTATTTGCACAAGGCTGGCAATCAATCTATGATCTTAACCTCAACTTCCCTTATACCCTCCTCATCATAGCTGAAGGACCGGCAAGCATAAATAACAAATTGGTTCCGAACATTTAACTTCAACAAGAGTTCAGTTACTTCCTTAGATACATCAATTGACAGAGTACCTGGAAGAAATGCTGATGTTATCTTTAAAAAGACATCTGCATAACTGTATTAGTTTATCATTTAGAAAAAAATTTACTAACTTAAAACAAAATGTATAATGAATGTACATTGTTGCAGGGTTTACAACCTCAGAAGTATGCTCAAGGCAACCTGCAATGAACCATTGTCACTTGAAAATATGAATTTAAATTTATCTATTTCTATTCAGTTTCTTCCTTCAGTAACTCCGCCTTTTGAAGGGGCAGTAGATTCAGTAGGAGCCTCTGATGGGGAAGAACACTCTTTGCTGGTAGCCATTGTATTTTTCAAATCCTGATCTTCCGTGTCTGGAAGAAGAACTTTATATGAAACAGAATCCTGCTGAGTAGAACCATCTTTGTCAAGAGCAGTCATTGAGTTGCAGGCTTTTGAAGGAGCATCAGGTTCAGCTGCAGCCTCTGGCAGGGAAAAACCCTCTTTGCTGACAGCTATTGCAGCTCTCAAATCCTGATCTTCTATGTCTGAAAAAACTTCTTGGTATTTAACAGAATCCTGCTGAGTAGAACCATCAAGACCGGGCATTGAATTACAGGCTGTTGAAGGAGTATTAGGTTCAGCAGTAGCCTCTGGTGGGAAAGAACCCTCTTTGCTGGCAGCTATTGCAGCTTGCAAATCCCGGTCTTCTATTTCTGAAAGAGCTTCCTGATATGCAACATAATCTGGCTGAGCAGAACCACCCTTTTGAAGAGCATTCATCGAGTTGCAGGCTTTTGTGATCCTCTCAGCATCTTCTGGAGACAGCCATTGTCCATAGCCATTAGAAGCTTCAGATGATGAAATGGGAAACTCTTTTGGGAAGTTCCCTCTCACCAGGAAAATACTCCAGCCAGAGCCCCTCAGAGAGTCGAGATAAGCTGCCAAATAGAACTTTGAAAGATTTTGTGGGGCCACATAAAAACTGTCAAAATTGTACCATTCCCCATTCACTTTTCGGATACAGAACCAATGGTCATGCAAGTGACAAATAAAAGCATTCTCCAGATCAGGGTCAACATGTGCAGACTCAGCCACGGGACTGTTGAAAGGAATGATTTGCAAATCCCACACTTCTAAAGCCTTTTGCAAAACCTGCAGGAATTATGTTCTCACCATATCAACTTTGAAAGACTTCATTAGCTCCAACCAAATAGATCCCAATTTAACTAACAATGTCTATAATTACTGCCAGTAGATTTTACAACATTAATTTGCATTCATTTATCACCTTATCTTGGAAGCCCTCACCTAGTTAATTTTGACAATGAAATTAAAAACAGTGAAACAAGAGAATAAGATTTTCAAATCCAATTTTGTTTACATGATGCTTTGTTTACATAAAGTGCTTCGAGGAAAGTTGCCATGGATGAAAGCCACGGAACATATTGCTCTCTAATGTTACACCACGTAATGGTCACACTATTGGTACTGAGTCATAGCATTCCTCGTATAACTAGAAGGAAAAAGGAAACAAAGTATGGGATCTTTAAGCTTCAGACCATCTGTTTCTTGCAAATAATGGGAAACCATGGTCCCTTTCTCAAGTGTAAATGCATTGAATAATTACAAGTCTAATGGTAAAAAGCTATGTCCATGTAAATTAGTCCTAGTTGTTGCAATTAATTCTCTGAGGGAAAAAGAGATTCATGCCTCCTATAGCACTCGTGGTTTTGGTAGGTATTGAAATGTGGCCATGTTTAACCCTCCTTTTCACCCATAATTTTAATAATTAAATTATGAAATCTCTATATCCAATTAATACAGTAAATGAGTTGTTAGCATCCCACATAATAACAAAAACTTCTTTCTAGGTCTTACAACTAGCTACTATGGAGCTACCTTCGTATTCCAAATAAATGAAAACCAACTGACTTGTCTGTTTGCTCATACACAAGTTGGACCACTTAAATTAGGTGGTTCGAAGTTACCTTATGTGATCCTCCTCTAAATGGTAGTTTGCATTTATCTAGCCTACTTAATTCCTACCCTGGCTAACTATGTACGGAAGTGGCAGCTCCAGTGACCGTACAAAATAACAAATCAGATAGGTTGGCTTTCACATCTATACTAGTGGGGGAAAAAAACACGGTTAAGCAAACCACCTAACAAAGCTAGCATCGATTAAGATATCCAGATAATCCCATCAGGTAGTGCCAATGCAACATACACTTATGATTTAAAAGGAATGTTCCAGTTAATCTAAAAGGTCTGTTCACCATAAAAGTTAGTATTAAGAATTATGACATGTTTATACATAACATAGTGAATGGGGGATACAATAACAACAAACCAAACTTCCATTCCTGATCACATCATTACCATCTTCAAAGCCAACTTCATGAACATTTTACTTAGGATCTAAATGCAAAGGGGTCCAATAGAAACCCAAGGTAGACAATTCTGTTATGTTTGCCCTTTAAAATGCTCCAAAAAGCAGAAAAAGGAATAATCAACACCAGTAGTAACTTGTGCCCATGCCCTATGTTGGCAAAAATGTATAAAATACCGTTTTCCTCATATGGACAAATCACCCTCTGTCTATCATAAGACTATCACAAATTCAAAGTTATGGTTTAATGTCCATCAAGAAGCATAACAAGCTGATCACCAACTAAAATACTGGAAAAATGACCCCAGTTTCCATAAACATGAATAGAATTTCAGGGCCATTGGAAGGCTAAGAAATAGAAAGCATTCTCACTATATGAAATAAAGCAGCG
>JANZLX010000005.1:220981-235890 GCA_025531955.1 Erythroxylum orinocense | reverse complement strand
CAATTCTGCACTGGTTCCTTGAGAGTCGACCCGAGGTTGCATCCTATATTGCAATTCTTGGTATAAATTTATTTTGATCGGTTTCCAAGGATTAATCTTAGGATTGAATGATAAGCCGCGATCAGCCATCATGGAAGAAACAGCTAGAGCAATAGAGTTACACAAGAAATGAAGGAACTAGTCATTCAGTCTAGAGTTTATTATAGAGAACTCATTTCTCATCTTATTTATTAATAATGTATTTTGGATCTATTAGAGAACTCAAGGATGTAATCAATTATTATTATAAAATCGAATATGAACATCTTGGTTTTATACACAGCTATAAAGAACTAATTCAGCTAGCTAGACATCATAAAAATTTTCAGTTATTTAAAGAAGCACATCAATTGTTAGCTCAAACTCAATATATCTACAATGAAGTTAAGAAGGATAGAAAATAAGCTCAAAATAAAATAAATATTTTATATGTTAATATCATATCATACATTGCATATTTTGTTTTATCGAAGCAACTATCATTTCTACTTTGTTGTAATTATGTTTTATTTACATTCAACCATTACTTTGTTTATTTGTATGCAGTATTTATTATATTCATCCTAATGACTTAGAAGATTTCCTTTACACTTATACTCATCTATGTTATTTGGAATCATGTCTCTATTATCTATGGCAAAAAATATGTCAAGATATGTGGAATCAACTCTTTCAATCTAATCAATCGAAACGAATTGTTCTATTTGCAATAATATCAAAGAATCTATTATAAACATCCAAGATACAATAGCTAGTTATTTAGAATAGATACAGTTTTATGAAGAACGTATTAATTATCTCCAGTTTACAAGCATAAATCGTAGAGGCCTTACCCCCATTTATCATTCTTTAGAAGTAGTCAGACAGATACATCAATTATACAATAGTCTTTTAATATCTTTAGAAGCAGTCTATGATCAACACCTTATTTATCATACAAGATGACTTCTAACTCTAAAGACTCTCAAATACTTGATGAGATACATTAGAATTAACCGAATCATTAGGAACATTTCAAATAAACACCTTACTTGCTAATGAAAAGCGTAAACAAATAGCAAGAACTCAACTAGATCTTAAAACTGGTCAAGATATCCAAAAACATTCTGTCTTTCGAAATTTACTTAAAAGAGATAATATAATTTATTATGGAAAAATGGTTTGTGAAACCCCAATTAGAATCGATCAATGCAATGGAACTATACGAATCAATTTAATTGATCAAGAACAAATTACAAAACAATTACAACTACTTCCCGAAACAAAAAAAAAGGATATATTCACCTTTCCACTATTCAAATCTTATTAAAATCAACTTTTCAAGAAGGAATTGATTCACCTATTAGAATGGCCATCCTAGACGAACGAATGACACATCTCAATGATCAAATCATAAGAATAATGAATGGAAATTTAGCCTATGGAAAAATTAAATTCAACACCAGAATAAATTAGGAATCCCTCTCATTTCTCAAGAGTTAAAAAATACTATTACCCTAGCCTACAAATTTTATAAAGAAAATTTAATGAGTGAAGGACAATATCCATTTTCTATTACATATCAAATTAGTTATGCTTTATCCAATTCTCACCATAGTATTGAATTCAAAGACACAAATCAGATCTATATAGATCAATTATTTAGTGAAGTTGCAAAAGTAGGAACAAAATTTCAGCAAAAATTAAGACCATTACCTGCTATTCAATTTCCTATAGAAACACCAAATAATCCAATAAGGAGAGGAAATTCTTTTTCTGACTCATTACCATCTATCCCAACATTAAATATATCATTCTCTTTTTCTATACCTTGATCATTCCCAGAACTCATCAGAATCACAAATCCACCTGTAAATCAAAATCAAAGACAATTAGATAATATCCAAAATCAAATTAGTACTTTGTCTACATATGTTCATCAAAAATTATGAATAGTTTAACCCAACAAATAATAAAATAAGAAAATCAGCAAAACCGTTTAGAAAATAAGTTAAATCAATTAGTACAACTGCATACAGAATTATTATATCAGATTAAACAAATGCAAACAGACATACAACAAATTCATCAAAATCAAAAAATTCAGCGCTTCATCCCAAAAGTCGTATCAGAGCTCAGGTATAAGCCTGAGGCGTAGCTCCACGTCTCGTGTTTAAGTTGCACCACAACCACTGCTTCCAAATTAGCCTGTGAACCGGCGAAACGTGGTGGGTTTAAATAATTTGATTCCCACTTTGGCACACATCAACCTCTGACTGTACCGACTCCCCTCAAATACCCTGATGCACTACCTCTGAACCAACCTGTGCCAACTCATCCCATGGATCAGGTCCCGTACTGACTTCCGTTGTCTCGTTGAAAATTGCAATCGCCGTTCAATTGATGTTGCAGCGTTTGTTGGAATCAAAAAACCCGCTTCTGCTGGTTTACGTCATGATTATAGTTTTGGGTCCTGTAGGCTACTCCCAAACTTGCTGGCAGGCAAATCGTGTTATGTATGCAAGAGTTCTTTTGTTTTTGTTTTTTGTTTTATTGAAAAAAGGGATCAAATATTCACTTCAAATCTGCCATTACAAGAATTTTAGCAAACATGTCAAATCGGCTCCTCCCCCCCAGTCCCCAATTCCTCCACCGGTTCCTGAGCTCCTCATTACCAGGTCACTCCTCCAGTTGTTGAGCTCGTCATTACCAGGTTGCTTCCGCTCATCGTTGCCGAGCCACTCATCCAACTCCTTGGGTTGGCTGCTTTCAGGTTGCTGCTCCGGTTCCCTGAGCTCGTCATTACTAGTAGGGACATTTTTACGGGATTGCAATCGAATGCATCAAGAAGTATACTGCTATTCGAACATCGGCCCAGCGGGCACACAACTCCTCCAAAGGGCCATTGCCAGTTTATCTAAAACGCTCTCAAGTTGATAATGAAGACAAGCACGTTGAATATAGCAGGACGAAAGCTATATCCGAACATGTTCAGATACAGTGGTCAATGGCAGGAAAGGAAGCCAACATGTTAACAGTACTCTGGACAATGGAAACTACATTGTGCAGATACTAAACCGAACAAGGGTAAGTGGAGAAGCTAAAATTGTTTTCAGATCCAGAGCAAGCTTATAATGCACAATATACACGAGACAGTCAATTTTCAAAATCCAAATTTCAGGATAAGCCATAAATGTTCTTACAGGTGGTCGTAAAATTCCTACAAAATTCCTCAGTACAAAATCTAAACCCGTGACTACTACTGAGTTAAGATTGCAATTTCTCATCCCCAAATCGAACATCAGCATCAATACCACGAGTTGACCAAGAGCCATCCCACTGCAAAAGAACATCATAGAATGTTATGTGTTTTCACAATGCCTTGCTGCCCTATTAACAAGTATATGCAAGTGCTGGCATCAGGCCAGGCTCAGGTTCAAGCCTTAGTCTGGTCAACTTGATTTGACCACTGACTTTCATAATATGTCTGGGCAAGACTAATTCGCCTTGATTGATCAGGCTCAAAAGATTGTGAAAACCAAATCCTACACGCCCTAAATATACGAGGACAAGTTTGATCATGCATGAGTATACAAGCCCAAACCCAATCAAACAGGACCAAGGAGGAAGGCAAGCCAATTTCCCACCCCTAATCATTAGTCAATCTCAAGAATCAGAAAGAAAGAAAGTTCCTAGTAGCAAACTAACAAGCGAACACCAGGAAGGAAATTCTTAAGCAGGTTTTGGACAAGTATACCTTTCACCAATGCTAACGCCCACAGTATCATATCTAGCTTAATCACTACGACATAATCACAACAACCACAGATTAGATTAGGTTCAAGTTTCTGTTGCTCAAACCTAGTTCAATTCTTCATGTCATAATAATGAACACCACGAGACACGCATATCTAACATCACACATAATACCCTAACTTAAATAAGCAACTAAAGAAAAAAAATCCTTAATTATACCTTAAATGTTGCTGGGATACATAAAGACTCTAACTTTAGCTCCCTGTAGCAAAAATAAACAAACCCTAATCAGAACATTAAGAATAGAAACCATATTCAAATCAAAGAGAATAAGATTAACCAGATTACCATGGATTTTGGAGGTAGATTAGACTTGAACTTAGCACGAACAACACCACTGTTACCATGAGGCCTAGTGACTTTACCCCAAATGCAGCGATAGTGGGTACCATTCTTCTTCACCTTTGCCTTATAAATATACGCCATTCGCTTACCACAGTACCAAGCCACCTCCTCTTTGGTGTTGACACCCTCGATCTGTATCAACGACGTGTTTGGATACTGATTCGACTTGGACCTAACAACCCAAACAAACCCAAATCACGAAACTCTCAAAACAAACGAGCAAACACTTAATTAAATTGAAAACCCAAGTAAGGATTCGATCTTTCAATCTACCTCTTGTATCCTAGAACAGTTCCTCTGACATAGAGCCTGCCGAGAGAAAAATGACATGAACCAAAATGAACCCGGAGTTCTTTTATCAGAAGAATCAGAGTTTTACAAAAGAGAAAAGGAAAATAGAATTGAACCTGACACGCTCTCCTTGGCGGCCTTTCACCATTTTCAGTTCCTGTGTAGAGACAGCTCCGTGTTACGCCGGTTAAAAGCCCTAGCCCCAATCACGTGCTTATATAGTAAGAGCAGTAATCGGGCGCGAACGGTACCGTCTAAAGTCCGTTGATCTTGGTTTGGAAAAACCGTTATGATTGAAACACGTGGATGTGAGGTTCTTGTCATTGACTCACAATGATTATACTCCGATTTGATCGGTTCAACCACCGGTCGAACCAGTGTTACGTCATAATTATGCAATAATTATATTTAATTATATATAATATTAATAATATTTAAAAAATACAAAAATAAAATTTTATTGAATCGGACAGGTCTAACCGGTCAAACCGAACTGGTTCGATCGATCAATTGATCGGTTTTGACCTGTTCTCACTGATTCAATTGAGAATCGATTTTTATGAGTGAATTGGATCGAATAGCCGACCGGTTACCGATCAAACCGGTCGGACCAATTATTTATAGTCCATTCAATCATTTAATAATATTTTTATAAATTTTAATAAATATTAATTAAATACTTTGAGGCATATTCATACTCAAAAATAAGGACGACAATAGGTCGGATCAAATTCAGCCTTGTCAAAAGATTAGATCAAGCTAAGCTCTGTTTTTTAACCCGAATCGGACCGGCCGATCCGACAGGTCAGACAATTTTTTATTTTTGTATTTTTTAATATTTTTTAATATTATATATAATTAAATATAATTATTGCATAATTATTACATAATATCAGTTCGATCGGTAGTTGAACCAGTCGAATCAATTAAATTGGTGACTAATAAAGCCACCAATTCAATGATCGGTCTAAGTTTCAGAATACTGAAGCTAAGGCTGGTGACTCAATCTCGTTCTTCTTATAGTTGTCAAGTTCAAGAACTCATTAACCCAGGTCTAACTCATTAATCTCAGGTTGGATCGAGCCTAGGCCTAAATATCATCTCTAAGAACTTATTTCCATGTATTGTTAAAGTGTTACATAAATTTTTAAAATTTGAAAAAAATAATATTACTAATTTTTTTAAATATGACATCTCATTTATTAACATAATTATTGAAGATTTAAAAATTATAAAATAATCTGACATTTAATATATCAAAAGAAATATTATCTTCATTAATATTTTATTTATGTAAATAATAGAATTTATGAAGATTGATATTTAAAGAACTTATATGATATTAAAAATGTTATGTAGCCTTTCAAATATCATTTTTCTATTTGACATATTCAAAATTTAAAAGTTTGAATACTTAATTAAAATTTTTAGAATATTAGATATTAAAACTTTAATAATTTTTAATTTATTATCTCTTAAAATAAAAGAAGTGCTAATTTAAATGAATTGAAAAAGCTATTAACACTTATCATCATCACACTCAGTCCAAAATCTCGCAATAAAACGAGGTATGAAAATGTTATTAACACTATTTACTTTAAATATTTGACTAATGAATTTATCAAAAAATAATATCAATATTGGGAATATAATTTAATTAAAATTAAATATAGCAAATTTCTTATATATTACTCTATAAATCACTTGGTTCATGATTATGTTATGGTAATGACGTTGATGTTATTCCTTGCCAGCTAAGAAAAGTCACAGTTTAAATTGCATTGATCTAATGGTAGAAATGGAGGAGAAATCCATTCACAGAAGACGATGGAGGAGCCACTACTCTCAGGTACAAACATACACACACTCTTCCTATAGAATTCCATAAATTGAAAGAGGGTTTTGATTTGAAACACAAGTATATGATTGCTTCTTCTTTTGAGAAATGAAGGGAAAGAGACTAACTCTGGTGATAAAGGAAGCAGCACTCAATGGAGCTCTTACCAGTACTTGGGTCGAACCGGGTCGGTTATTCCAACGGAAACTGATGTTAGCGTGGAGGAGATACGGTCGGCTAAAGCGGCGTCCGATTACTACCCACCGTCGCTCCACGCTGCCTTGCTCAGCCCGCCCGAGCCCGATCCTGATCCTAATGGTTAGCAATTGGTTTTTTGTTTCTGCTTAATGGGAATTTGGTTTAGTTGTTTAAAGTTATTACCTTTGAGTTAAAACATCATCCTGTTTTTGGCAGAGCAAGCGATCGTGTATCGAGGTGGGTATGGAGGAGGTTATGGTGGAACTGCTAATGAATTTCAAAAGTAAGAACGAATTTCTTGTTCTCTTTTTTGGGTGATAAGATAGTAGTAATTTACTGGAATTTGCAGAGTGAAGTTCTTGATTACTTTATGGCTAATTGTGTACCTGTAACAGAGAGAGATAGAGAGACAGACAGCTTAATATAAGAGAAAGCAAAGTCTTTGGGTGAACGAGTAGCTGGTTTTGTTGCAAATTGTATAATTAGTTGTTGTTGATCTTATCTCTTTGTGTTTATGGATTTACTTTTTGTTGATTCTGAATATCTAGGAATAGATGGTTGATTGATCTGAAAAGGGACAAATAGAATGCATTGGTACTTGTTTCTTGCAGAAATGTGACTGCTGTAGTGAGGACATAAATTGCTGTTTAATTTTGCTTGCAAGTCTAATTCTACAACTTTAAGCTGATATTTATTGAAGTTAATTATGTTTTCGTCCCATTGGAAACACTTTTCTCAAGCAAATCTTACAAACAGGCAAAACTTGGATGAGGTAGAGATACGAGAATTGCTCATTGACCATGTTGGTCATAGGTGCTGTTGGGGAAGTCGTCCGGCTCGGACCTGGAAGATCCATGCTGTGGAAGATTGTAATGTATATGTGGGAACTCTAGAGACTTTTATTGAGGAGAGGGATGTGATAAGAGTAACAGAGCCATATCTCGGTGGACCCATTGATGGAAAAGATAAGGGCCCTGAACTTGGTGTCTGGGAATTGGATCTGAGGTCTCAATTTCCTAATCTGTTTACACCTCAGAAGGAAACGCGCACCAAAATTCCTCACTCTGAAGTACTTGAGAAATGCTCAGGTAATGAGTAATGGAGCATCTATTGTTTCTACGAGAATTCATTCATTCTTGGTTAGTGGTGTTAATGTCAGTTTCCATTGTTCATTGCATTTCTTGTCATACCAACGTCTTTTTGCCACTCTTTGGATATAGAACCAGCATTTAACCATAGCTTTCATTCTTGTTTGTCTGCCACTGCATTAATTGTTGGCCTCGATTACTCAGCATCAATGGCACAGTTGATGATTGGTTTCTAACACAAGTGTAGGGAAGGTTTACAGATTGTGCGGGAAGGGGAGATATTGTGTGTGCTACATGTAATGCTAAGGAAGAACCTGGATTCTACAAGGAGAATCGGATGTATGACTGCCCTGTATGCTATGGAAGGGGTTTGATTGCTCATAGAGATGGATCAGACACAATGTAAGCTTTATTTTATCATTCCCACAAAGACATATTTTTATTTTTCTGACTCAATTTCAAGTTTGTTTAGCGACATCTTCTACAAGGAGAATCGCATGTGTTTTGCCAAGATTTATCAAACTGCTATCCTTTAAATTTGTCAGACGACAACTATATTGTTGTAGTGGCAAAATAATTAGATACTAAAGATGTATCTGTTGACAGTTTCACTTATCAGCATCATATATTTATTTCTCAATAGATGCAAACCATGCAATGGGAAGGGAAAGATTCCTTGTGCAGCTTGTGGATCTCGTGGCCTAATAAAATGCCAGAAATGCCACGGAGGTGGCTCTCTTATGTTGCGCATTATTGCTATTGTTAGATGGTACGTATGGTAGCATGCGATGATATTCTACAAATGCGCGACTTTTAATTCCCTGAGATAATTTTCTGCTGATAGTTCGGCTTTAGCTGTTGATTTATTATTTGATATATGACAATATTAGTAAGCGTTTGAAATATACTACCATTGCTATGGTTGGTAGACTGGCATTATGTTCTAATTCAGAAATATATCAGTGAACAGCCTTATCAGCAGTGTATGGCTGAATAGACACTCAAATATTGGAAATCCACAGAAATAATTGCATTATATTTCTCGTTCAATTCATTTTGATTGATAATGTTCTCTAGAATTGTAGAAAATGTTTCATAGTATTTGCACTCATAGTACAGCATTCTCAGAATTTACCTATTTTCATCTTTGTTAGTTTCCATGATAAGGTAAATGAAGAGTTCCTTTAAGACCAGTGTGAGAGAGACCCAGGTCCTTTAGTTACTTTGACACTTGAGTAATTGATCCTAATTATGCACTTTTCATTGTTTTCCCATCTGTCATGCTATTAAATTGGTAATTTGGTGGCAATAGGAGGACGCTTGCAACTCGCAAAGTTAGCGCAACGAGTGGAGCAGCATCAGTTCCGGACGAGGTTTTCCATAGAGCCAAAGGAGTCCAATTATACAACACTCAAGCACATCAATGTAACCCAGCCTTTTTCGCCGATTCGTTCTTTCTTAACAAATTCTCATCAGAAGTTATTGCAGAGAGAGCTCCTGTGCCTGCCACTGCAAGGGTCATCTGCGAGAGGCATACTATCTCGGTTGTGCCAGTCACACGCATTACCATGACGCATCGTCGTCGTTCGTTCAGCTTCTATATTATTGGTATCAGCAAGGAAGTGTACTTAAAGGACTACTACCCTTCTAGATTTTGTTGGGGTCTATGTCCTTGCCTGGAATGGCTGAAGATGTAATCCACACCCTTCATCTGCTCCATCTCTTCCCCTTCCAATCTTGCAACAATAACTGAAGACTGTCTAAGTCTTAGAGAGAGTCCTTCTCAAACAATTTTCTGGTCTACTGTGAAATAAGGTGTGATACTTTGTAATCCTGCCCTTGTACCCTTTTCACCATCTGTTGCAGTGACTAAAAGCAGCCTATGTTTCTGGGCATTGCTTGTAAAAATCTTCTTCTCAAGTAAAAGCTTTTATGGCATTGAATGATGATATTTTCTCTTTATATCTGTAGAATTTACAGACGTTATCTTTCGAGCTGTAGAATTCATAGTTGTTATCTTTTCTTTCTTTTTTTTTTTGGATTTCCCACGAGGTATCTTAAGAGAGTCCCAACTATGGGAAGGCACCTTTAAGTCATCCACATTCAAACTAATCTCTGCTTGAGCAGGGCAGATTTCTTGCGGGAGACAAAGCTCTGGCCTCAAGTTTTAAACAGCTGTATACATAAAGACAATTTGAACCCGCAACCTCATTTAATTTAAGAGAGCCCCTTACCAACTTACCTAGGTGCGTATCAAATAAATTGTTGAATGTGTGACGATAACACTGTGTAATGTCGACCCCACATAGTTCAGAACACTGTAAAGATTGGGAGCAGGTCTGCTGTTCCCAACCATCCTTTGGTATGTTGGATGGTTAGGATTTATTCAGGCACAGGAAACACAATAGAACGGGAACAATAAACCTGAAGGTGTAAAGATTTTTATCGGACTCTAGCATCAATTGATGAATCTTTTGGTTGGTATCAGTTGGTAATTAGAAGATCGGTCAAATATTAGCTAGAATTATTAATTAAAAAAAGGATTAAGTTGAAAAAACTTAAGATTTCTCTTATATAAATTAATAATTACTTATAAGTAAAAAAGGATATAATAAAATTATTTATTTAATAAATAATAATAATAATATAAATAAGAATATATTAAATAAAATTTTTATGTCATTGTAATTATACAAAGTGAATATAAATTATATAGCTAAATATATTAATTTAATATAACCATATTTAATATTTTTAAAATTTATGTATTTTTCAATAAAAATATAAATATATATACTTTTAATATATAAAAAAGAAAAATATTATAATAACTTTTACACAAAACTTTTGAAGATCAAAAAGAAATGTCAAAAGATCTTAAATGCCATGATCTTTTTACACAAAACTTGAACAAAACGATGTTGCAGTCATTGTCAATTCAAAGAGTTAAAAAGATAGATAAAGCAGATTGTGGATAACATCATGATACATGACAACTAAGTCACTAACATCCAACAAACATTTTTCAAAAAGCAAAGATCTTTGATCCAAAGCATCAAACTTTCAGACAATTTATCAAAGCAAAAGAGAAAGAGTCCTCTAAAAGACTAAACCCTAATTACCATCTTCCTAAATAAGGAGACAAGATTTCAGTTTTGCCATGGTGGACTGTTTAGTTATTTAAATGGGTCTATGAAGTTCATAAAGACTCTCATTCAAGTATTCAGAAGCCATCTCCTGCATCCCAACTATCGATCTAAGATTTTAATTTTAAAAATAATAATTCGCCCATGTGATGAAGGTCCATCCTTGGACCTTCATTAACATTGTCTATGTTAAGAAAAGATATCTTCTTGCCTCATCGTTACTTTTTAGGAAACTCTACAAAGATGTTTTGTTTTGCATTTGCTTTTGCAAGCAAGGAAATGAATGAAGAACAGTGCTCTAGAAATGTGATTGCCAATGTCTCGAATTAGCCCATTCAAGTTCTGGGAGGCGGTTTGCACTGAACATGGCATTGGCACGGCAGAAATGTACCAAAGGAGCTCTGATATTCAGCTTGATATGTTCCAAGAGCTGTCCTGATGGACCTTGAATTTGGTACAATGGATTCTATCAGGACAAGTACCTATTTTCAGATTTTTAGACCTGACAGACAAGCCGGAGCTGGGAAATAACTGCGCTGATTGGCATTACACTGATGGTGCCGAGTTGATTGATGTTGTTCGCAAAGAAGCTGAGGGTTGTGATTGCTTGCAAACTATGGCTTTTAAGGTGTCTTTGATTAACATTGAAGCTATCCCTAACACAAACACGATCTTGCTCTTGATCCTGTCTTTCCTGGAGGACTATCGCGGGTACCGTACACACGAGCCAATATCATCTCTGTTACTGTTTTCCTGCACGGTGAGCACTTGCTTATGTCCTGATGTTCTTATTGTTAGAAAAAGATAGTAGCTTTTGCTATTAAATGAAACATTGGCATCTATAGAAGGACTAGGCAGAGCAAAAATAATACATAAGCAAACATATATACCATTCCGTAGGAAAAGGGAAGAATCAGAAGATTCATAAAAGCCATTCAGGTAGAGAAATCTGGCTTCATATACGGAATTTTATCAAGTGTTAATTACTCTAAGAATTCATCAGACGAGGGTGCTAATCCTTCCACATTCCATATCCTAACTTCAAAGTCGAAAATCTCAATCATTCAATGATGTAGACAATATGCAACAGAACTAAATTTGGACAATTGATGGTCGGTTACAGCACAACAACAAAACCTGCGAATACAAATACAAAAAGAGGATGAATTTACAACATGAAACATCCAACACAAAGCAATCCTTACATATCTACTGCTTCCCATCTTCAGCGACTTTATCAACAACCACTTTGACTTTCTTGTACTCAAAATCCTCCGAGAACTCCTCTGGCACCACCACCACCGGGCGTCTATTGCCAAAGATGGTCCAGAAATACAACACAATGAATGCTCCCAGTGCTCCACAAGTAGTACCAAAAATCATAGCAGCAAGCACTCTCAGCAGACAATAACCTCTCTTCTGAGTTACCAAAGACTTCTCATTTTTAACAAATGCCCGAGGATCCAGTGGCTCAGAGTGCATCCACTGTGGAATACTCCGCAGACTCAAGTACCATGAGTAGATGGAACATGTACCAGAAGAATTTCCATTTAATGAGCTCAAGCCTACAAACACTTCATCATCATTCCACATTCTTGACAGGTCAACAGGGTACGAGAGCATTGGTTCAATTGGCTTTACCCCACCAGATTGACTCAATCTAACCTCTAATCTCTTCGCACTAGCTTCATAATCTATCCAAGAATGCAATCTCGTTCTGTTCTCAAATATTGCAGTAACGGATGAAGCATTTCTCACTTTGGCTGACCCAAAACCACCCAAATCAATTCCCACATGATTCTCCATCAATTCTCCATGTTTGGCATCCTTAAATGAACCAAATTCAACAGAAACAATCTTAAAATCACTCTTCTTTGTTTCTAATGGACCATTATCCAATGCACTGGCATTTAAAGCACTAGGAACCATAATAAAAGCCAACCCATATCCATCATCTGGGGACATCAAAAAGGAGAAGTACGTGGACAAAGAAACCATCTTTCCAGGATTACCTTCGACAAGCTTGATTAGTCTCCTGTACATGACTCTTCCTCTGCTGAAACTCAGTGAGTGAGCTAGCTGAGTCGATGAACCATCATCAACAATCTTGGCATCACCATACAAAGCAATGTTGGACTTAAAGTTTTGATCTTTACGGAAACTTTCGAAAGAAAATGAGAGATTTGCGTCTGCAGTGATGAAATTGAAGTGGGAAATTAGGAAAGTTATTGAAACGAAGTAGATGAAAGTGAGGAACCTGGCCATTGATGAACTGGGTTTTTCCAACTGAATATGGGGTCTACTTTGTTTGAAAGCTTTGAACTTCTAGGGCTTGTGAGATGAACCCATTTGGGAATTTGCTTTTCTAGGGTTTGTTACTTTGTGTGACCGCATAAAGCATAGAAGCAAAGTAAAGAATAATGGTGGCAGTTGGCTTTGAGGCTGTGAAAATTAAATACTTTACTCTCTTCTGCAACTCTCTGATTCACTCTCTGAGTGCTTGCTGACTGCAAGAATATTATATGGTGTATTTGCATGCATGCCCCTCTATTTTCTTTTAATATCGGTGAAACCCTGAGTCATGCACTTCCGAGTAAATATTGAATAAGTAAGTCAGAATTTAAATTAAGATTAAATTAATTGAATTTTAATTATTTTAATAATGCCCCTCTATTTTGTTTTTATGTCGGATGTAATAAGGATAATATATTTTTGTCTTCCCTTTTATAAATTAAATTTACATTTAAATTTAAAATGAATTTGTTTTAATAATTCTACAGAATTCGAGAGATTTAAAGAGGTTCAAAAATATACAATCTTACTCCCAATGGATAAAAAGGATAATTTTAATAAACCAACATGAAAAAAGATACATATTAAAAATTATAAAAAATAGAAATAGACATAAAAGCTAATATGAAAATAAATAAATTCATAAAAATAAATAATAAGATATGAATAAAAATAAAAGATAAAACTAGTAAATACATATACATATTATAATGAAGACAACTAAATAAATAAAATAAACAAGTCATTACACATAAAAGTTTAGACTAAATAAATACATATTTAAGCTAAATAACTAAGAAAAAGTACTAAATAGTTTAAAGTTTGATATAAGAATGTCAATTTTAGCCTTAGTTGACAGCGACACAAGCCAAAATTGTTTGACCCGATTGAGTCACGGGCTTAGCTGAAAATGTAAAAAATGACATCATTTTTTAATTTTGAAATATATATATATATATATATAACCGAGGCAGGCTAAGAGTAGATCAGTCTCGCCTAACACAATGACATCCCTAGTTTGATATAACATTATTTTGTTATAATTAATATTATTAAATGGTTTAGATTGATATTCTTAATTTGAATTTGAGCCAAAAGTCTAATTAATTTAAAATTTTGTTTGTCCTAGATTAAAATTTATTGTGATATAAATGTAATTGTACAAAACTAGAATTGGCATTCGTAAAATCATCAAAACACAAGTGGGTAACCATAAATTAATGAAACAATGATACACGGTTATCAAAATTTCTACAATTACATGCACGTGATCTTGACTCATTGAACGCCACCTGGACCAATAAGCTCGCGAGTATGGATTTTTTTTCCAACCAGGAGCATGTGTACATAAAAATTATAATCGAAAATAGGTTTAATTTTTTTTTATAAAAAGTGATCTCCACTCATTGAACGCCACCTGGACCAATAAGCTGGCGAGTTTTTTTTTTTAATACTAGGAGCATGTGTACATAAAAATTATAATCGAAAATAGGTTTAATTTTTTTTATAAAAAGTGATCTCAACTCATTGAACGCCACCTGGACCAATAAGCTGGCGAGTATTTTTTTAATACCAGGAGCATGTGTACATAAAAAATTATAATCGAAAATAGGTTTAATTTAAAAAAAAAAGAAAGAGTCGAGGTGGTCGTAATGGGATTTTACATTTTCGCAGCGTTTGGGTACTATCCCCGCGCCCGGGGACAGTGGACAAGACAGAGTTTTTCTGTCTTGTCGGGCGTTTGGGTAGCTGTCTCCGTCAGACTGTCCCCCGTCTCCGGTGTACAGCGTCATAAAAACGTTGTCTTCCCTAAACCCCACGGACAGAAACTGGATCGTCCTGCCCCCGAAACAAAAGACCATTCTCTTCGATTTTTTA
>JANZLX010000005.1:206166-220881 GCA_025531955.1 Erythroxylum orinocense | reverse complement strand
AAATTAGAATCATCAAGAAGCCAAGGATCCTTAAACACCCCAATCGAAGACCCATCGCCCACACGCCATCGAACACCTTTTTCTAGGATACTTTTAGCAGAGAATATACTTTTCCAAATGAGACTGGGGTTTCTTCCTTCGCTAGCATGAAGAAAGTCCGAAGTCGGAAAATACCTGGCCTTGAAAACTTGGCTTACTAAAGAATCCGAATGTGTTAGAAACCGCCATCCCTGCTTACCCAACATTGCGAGATTAAAGCACTTCAAATCCTGAAAACCCATGCCACCTAATTTCTTAAGAACACACAACCGTTCCCACTTGCTCTAATGGATCTTAGCACGGTCACCAGAAGAAGAGCCCCACCAAAAGGAATTCATCAGCTTTTGTAGTTCATTGCATATACCCAAAGGGAGCCTGAAAACACTCATACAATAAGTAGGAAGGGCTTGGGCAATTGTCTTCAACAGAATTTCCTTACCCGGTCTGGAAAGAAGCTTGTTCTTCCAGCTAGTAATTCTTTTGCGTAAACGATCTCTCAAAAAGGCAAAAACCTGCTTTTTGTTCCTTCCAATTAACGAGGGTAATCCAAGGTAACGACCATGATCAATAGGGTTAAAAACCCCAGAATATGAGAGATAACATGTCTAACATCTTGCTTCATATTGGAGTTGAACATGATACTCGACATCTGAAGGTTAATTGCTTGACTCGACTCCTCTTTATAGGTAGATAGGATATTCTTGAGCTGACCACACTCACTGGTAGAAGCTCGGAGGAAGAAGAAGCTATCATTTGCAAAGAAAAGGTGAGAGATGGTTGGGGCCCCCTCACAAATGCGCACACCATGAATATCACCACGCAATTCTGTTTTACGCAAAAGGGTTGAGAGGCCTTCTACACACAAGATAAAAAGATATGGGGAAAGAGGATCCCTTTGCCATAGCCCCCTATTCGGACTAATAGGCCCCACACTATTTCCATTAAGTGCCATAGAATACCTCACATTCGTCACACAAAGCTTAATCCATCCAACCCATTTAGCATCAAAACCCAATCGAAGCAAAATAACACCAATCCACCCTATCATAGGCCTTACTAATATCGATTATAAACGCAACATCCCCACTTAACCCACGAGTTTTATTCTTCATATAGTGAATCAATTCAAACGCAACCATAATATTATCCGAAATTAATCGACCAGAAACAAACGCAGATTGTATAGGAGAGATAAGTTTGGGTAAAATGGACTTGAGCCTGTTAGCAAGAACCTTCTCGATAATCTTATAAAGCACATTACACATAGAAATAGGCCTCAGATCTGACATACTGCTCACATGCTCCTTTTTTGGGACAAGGACAATAGTAGTATTATTTAAGCCCATAGGAAAATCGCAATTATGAAGCCACTCACAACTTTGGGTAAAAATATCACTGCCAATAATATCCCAAGACTTTTGAAAAAAGGCCGGATTCATGCCATCAGGACCGGGAGCTTTATCAGGGTGCATATCAAAAACAACTTTCTTAAACTCTGCCTGGGTAAAAGGAGCTAGAAGCTGAGCATTATCACGATCACTGAAATAACCTTTTTCCGTCCGATTGTCGCCTTGGGGCTACTTTAAAAATTTAACCAAGGATTGCGTATAACGCAACCTCGGGTCGTTCTCTTGAGGAACCAAAAGATGAAATTAATTTCCTAAGTAACTAAATACAATGCAACCTAAACTAGAAAATGGGGTTTGATTTGAAAAATTACCGCTAAAATTTGCAACAAATTAAAATAACACTAAAGACTTGTTTTTGGTATTTTCAAAATTAAAATGAGTGATATAAAATGATAACGAGTGAATTAAATAAGAAAACAAACACAGGTAATTAACAATGAAAAACGCAATCCTCCAGTCCAATAACGCAAGCAATCATCACTCAAAAATATATGGGAGTTAAAACAATTGAAACAATAATTAAAATCGAGCTTTTAATCTAACAACCTAGCCACCTCGAATTGTTACAAAAATATTTTCCAAAAATTTCAATTTACTAGCTGCCACCAGACTAGTAAAATAGAACTAAGGGTACTAACGCCAATTCTCGACTTTTGAGTAATAATTAAGAAATTAGAATTAATGCCAGTAACAGATAAAATGACCCAATAATTCAATCCACCTTGAACAATCGCCAATTTCGTTAAAATCTCAATACAAAGTTTTGACCCAAAACAAAGTAATGAAATTAAATCCAAAATCAACACAATATCAATAGCCAAACATTAATCCAATCACAAAACTTCCAATTAAAAAATATAAGCAAAACGCAACTCCAAATAATTAAATAGTAAGATCTAGGAATTACTAATTAATTAAATGGACAGAATAAAAATGCAGTTTTAACTCCCCTATGAAAACGCCAAGCTCCTGCCTTTGCCATTAAACCGAAGGATTATGATGAATTAGCCGAGAAAATTCATTGAAGCTGCTATCGGCGTTGAGCTCTGACGATGGTCATCCATGAAAAGTTGGATTTTTTGTTTCTGTTTTTAGCTCCTCCAACGTCAGCTTCCCAGCACGTTTTCTTCTTATTTTTCCAGCACACTCACGTCCGTCTCCTTCTAATTTTTGCTGTTCTTCTTCCTAAGCCAACGCAACACACTCACGCATCTGCCAGCTTCACAAACGTCACCTCTTAACCCAGCTGCTGCCTACTTGCATGGTCAATAACACAGCCCCTCTCAAGGCCACTCACACTAAGCATAACATACGTCTCCACTCAACCCCCAAACGTCCACTTCTACGATGCTTTTCTTTAGATTTTTTTCTGCTCTTTCACACTTCAGCCAATCATGCACCATAGCTCACAACGTTGCACACACCAGCTCCTCCTTCTCTTCCTTTAATAACTTGACTTCACCACCTTAGTTCCTTTCTTCAAAACCATTCATATAGCACCACCTTCACAACTCCACACACGGTCACCAAGCACTTTTCCTTATATATTTTTATAGCCCACTCACAAGACATCCACTCCACTTCATGTTATTATCTTCTCTAACTCCAGCTCCTAACGTTTTTCATCTTCCAAATCTACGCACAGCTCACTCCAAGACAGCACCACTCCTCCACTGTCACACACTCTTCAACGCCAACAGCCACAAGGAATTTCAACAACGCAAATCACACAAAACATTCACACATGATATAGCACCAGCACACTACAAACAGACTTTTGTTAGGAATTTAGACCTCCCAAACCCACACCTAAGGATATTTAATAGACAAAAATATCAGAAAATAATAACACAAGAGAATTTACGTGGAAACTTCCAAACCGGAGAAAAACCACTAGCAACAAGAAGAAAATCTACTATGCGAAAAATTCTTACAATCACACAATTTTTTCTCTCACGCAATCCCCTAATACACCAACACACCCATAAAGAAATACTCAAGACAAACTCTCTAACTCTCACCTCAAAAGAGGAGTTTAACTAGAGTCAAATTTGTCATACAAATCTTTGACTTTGATTGGTGTATTGACTAAGGAGATAGCAACCTCCTTATATAGGCATGAGCTTTGCCCCAATTGCTGTCCCCAACCAATATGGGATAATAAAGGAACCAAACTCAACAATCTCTACCTTGGCGACTTTGGTTGATCCCACAACCACACTCCACCTCATTGAATATCTCTTGAAAATAACATATCTCTCAATGTAGAGAATTATCATGCTTCATAGCATCATGCTGCGCCATAAAAGCACACCCACTCAAAATAAACCAATTCCAAGCCTTTTACTTCGACACATGTCGAAAAATAACTTTGCTAAAAAAATTATGGTGCAACTCCCATGTTTGGCTTTCCTGGAAGTTCATAACCTATCGACATAAATTCCACCACACACCTTGCATTAATGCCAAACCAATGCCCATGTGCAAATTTGTGGACCCGTTAACAATAACACATCCTCTATCATGGCAACTTTGGGATTAGTGGCATGCCATGAGGATGTACATGCCCCCATTTTTAGAGAGAAAAATCATCATCCATAGAGACCTAGAGCCTTTTGTCGAACCCGCTCCATCTCTCAGACAATTTTTCTTCACGTGTCCAGATTGTTCACACGCCCAGCATACTGCATTTTTCTTCATGGAGTTCTTCTTCCGATATCCAGCTACCACCAAAGCTGAGCTTTCAGGAGGTATATTTCTTCCACCACTTAGTCTTCTCTCTTCTGAAAAGAGTTCTCGGTAACTTCAGAAAAAAACTATATTCTCTTTCCCAGGAATCAAAATCGGTTTCATGTGTTCATATGAAGGTGGAAGAGACCAGATGAGTCTCAAAGCTTGATTCTCATCATCTATATGAACTCCAATTGCCTCCAGTTCAGAGACGATCTCATTGAGAACACTTAAATGATCTGAAATTGTAGTACCTTCCCTCATCTGTAGTGTATGAAACTACTCCTTTAGGTACACTTGATTTGAGACGTCCTTTGTTTGATACAACTCCTCGAACTTTTCTCAGAGCTCCTTTGCTGTGGATATTCCATGCACATTTGTAAGGACATTCTTAGCCAAACACAATCGTATCCCACTTGTTGCTCTCAAATCTGGATCCTCTCAATTTTCATTGCTCATATTAGATTTGCCTGTACTGATATCAAAGATTTGTTTGCCTTTCAATGCCTTGTGTAAACCCGACTGAATCAAAATATTCTTAATTTGCACTTGCTACAAGCCAAAAAAGGATTCGAAACTCTATTTCCTGACATTTTTCTTGTGCTCTTCTGCCTTGATGAATTTTACCGTAGAAATGAATAGTACACCAAGAAAGAGAGATGGGTCACAACAGACACACTTAAATACCAAGTCTTTCCTTAGACAAAACTTTCCTAGACTTGTATTACCACACTACCACACCAAAACTCCACCGCACCAAATGAACCTTTCTCAAGAAAATCTTTTCTGATGTGGAAGATCAATCAAAACTGCGACCATAGAGCATAGTTAGAATTTTCAAGAAAAACACATCTTGACTCTGATATCAATTGTTGCGAATTTTAGACCCCCCAAACCCACACCTAAGAATATTTAATAAACAAAAATATCAGAAAATAATAACACAAGAGAATTTACATGGAAACTCTCAAATCGAAGAAAAAATCACGGGCAACAAGAAGAAAATCTACTTTGCGAAAAACCCTTACAATCACAGAATTTTTCCTCTCACCCAATCCCCTAATACACCAACACACCCACAAAGAAATACCCAAGACAAACTCTCTAACTCTCACCTCAAATGAGGAATTTAACTAGAGTCAAATTTGTCATACAAATCTTTGACTTTGATTGGTGTATTAACTAAGGAAGTAGCAACCTACTCATATAGGCACGAGCTTTGCCCCAATTATTGTCCCCAACCAATATGGGACAAAAAAGAAGCCAAACTCAACATAAGTACCAGTCTCTGTCGGCTTAATATGATTCTGGTCCAAACTTGCAAGCTATAGGCCTACTACACTAAAGCAATTCTCAAATCAATTTCTTGTAGACTCCAAACTTAATCCAAATTAGGTAAAAAAATTGGCATTTATTTTGGACTAGATCTTCTGTTTTAGTTAACCCATTTTTAACGTGTTTTGTTAATCTACACATTTATGTAAATTATGTACAAATGTGTGGACAAAATTAAGTGACACAAAGTTATAACACCCTAACAAGAACATGGTGTCGGTTTACTCAAGTCCTATCTTTTGCCTAATAACTATTATCCTCAAAGTTCAAAATAAACAAATGAGACAAAAGGAAATTTGTAGGCGAGAATTGTTGGCATCTAGTAAGAATTGAGAAACGGGATAGAGGATCTGTTTCCTTATTTTTAGATTCAGACTCAAACTAAATCTAATAAAATATAATTTTCTATTTTTAATATTTGAAAAGGCTACTATTTTAATTAAAATAATAATGTTTTATTTAAAATTTTTTAAATTTTAGATTCAATCATACAGTAAAGACTAATTTCAAACTAAAATCTTGTATTTTTTTTAATTTTAAACTCGTCCCAAAGTCAATTAATTCCTGAAAGTTGACATTTCCTCGACAATTATACTTTCTTGTGTTCATGGCAATGCTCTGTATATATAGCTGTCGATTAAAAACTTGTTTCTGAGTCCATTTGCATGTTCTCTGTTCAACCAGAATCAGAAAAGTCAATATTACAATGGTTTCATTTGTTTATTGTCCTGAAATACAACAGGAATCTTCCCCCATTGAACGGTCCAACCTCCATTCCCACCTTAATAAAAGAAAGACCAAGCAAACAACTACACACACAGGCACACATATACAGAACATTTTCCTGGAAACAGTATTCGTAATAATAAATAAGAATAGGTTGCGTATTATTAGACTTCTTTAGATCTTGTGTATCAACAAAATTGTATATATATATAGGTTACGTATTATTAAACTTTTTTAGATCTTGTGTATCGACAAAATTGTATATATATATATACACACACGACACTTCATTTCCATGCAAATACAAGGAAGGTCATATATTTATTATCATCATCGTCACAATTAGTTTGAAGTCCCGCAATAAAATAGGATTTGAAAAGATCTGATAGTATGCAGTCTTACTCCTACGTAATAAAGAGGTTGTTTCCGGTAAACCTACATACAGATGTGACAATAAAATAGTAACGCAGGTTAAAGAGTAAATAAGTAAAAGTTATTAATAATTAGTTTTATTAAATAAAAAATTCATAAAGTGATATTTTAAATTATTATTATGCAAAAACCATTCTTTAAACTTCAAAATTTTCCTAATTAAAAATCTTTTAATTAACTCATAAAAGAATAAAAATTACCAAAAAATTAAATTCCAAAAAATAAAGTAACGTTAAATATATTTTTATTTTACACCAATAGGAATTTATCATTTTATCAATAATTACATAAAAATATTATTATTTAATAGTTTAATAGTATTACTATGGTAGTCTAAGAAGTCTATCTCTTCTTGCCAAAGCAAATTAGGTTTTCTTTCATATCAAGTTGTTAACATTGCTTTTCTGTCTAATATAGATTATATTTGAAGGGTCAAATTATTAATATTTTAAGGATATTGTTTGATTGTATTTTTTATTTCGATTTTTCGAATAATTAATATTTAATTAAGTTTTTTGATTTCTAACTAAAATTGTATAAAAATTCGTTTTGTTATTAATATCATTTATTAATAAAAATAATTTATAATTAATTAATTATTCAAATTACTTTTTAATTTTAAATAAATATTATTGTAATTATTTTTTTAATATTTGATATTTATTTAAGAAATAAAGTTTTTTTAAATATGATGAATTCATGCCTAAATAATAACATTAATTTTAGCAAATAAAAATATATATTAGTAAATAAAATTATTATATATATATATATTTAAAATTTTAACTATTTAATTATTCACTCCAATAAAATATATTTAATTATTATTATTTATTAATACATATTATATATCTTAAAATAGAATTTAATTATTTGATAAATTTATCTCTACTTTTATTTAGAACTTAACTATTATTAATTGTAAAAATATAATTATATTGGTATTAACAAGTAAACGAAAAATTTATTTAAATAAACAATAAATCAAAATCTTAAAAATTACTTTAAAATCATACAATAATTTTTATTTCATAATTAAAATTTTAAAAGTTATTTTATAGTTTTATAAAATTAAAAAGATTATTTTATAATTTTTTAATTTTATTGTAAACGGTATTACCAGTCAAAATACATATATATCAACTCCTTTGCAACTTTGTTAGATATGCGTGAAAGGATATGCTAAGGTTGCATGCAAGTTTATTAATGGCCTTTGACATGGAGGAAGATCCCAAGCGGGATAGAAAACGAGTACTCACCATGCAACTTCTACGTAAGTCTCAAGAATTAAAAGTTATGGATCAAACTGCCGATCCAGCTAGCGATCCTAACAAGTTGACTAAGATTATATTAAACGTTCTTTGAATCCCTTTTGATTTCTATATAAATAAGTGCTCTTCTCTTTTCAGCATATTCATCATCTTTCCTTCTCTGCTCCTCGACATGTCTCGTCTTCTGTTACTGTTGTTAGCTTTTGCTTTACTACTTATATGTTCATCCATGGCTTCTGCTGCAACTGTGGAGCACACTTTAGTAGTAATTGACTTGTGATCTCTCTACTTCCATTGTTAATCTGTAACTTGGTTCTTGAGGAATCTGTACTCGTAGCATTCAATCTGTAGAAGGTGGCATGCACAGGATTGTTCATATAATGGAAGAAAAGATCAGGATCATTAATATTTTTTGTTTCAGAACCTAGAAGATGAAATTGCAGGCTTGAATCTGACTACTATGAATCTTTCAGGTGAAAAATCTGACCGTCCAGCAACTTTGCACAAGGCAGGTGGTAATTGCAGTAAATGGAAGTGTTCCAGGTCCAACATTAGTTGTTCGTGAGGGTGATACTATGGTCGTTCATGTCATTAACAAGTCATCCTATAACATGACCATTCACTGGTAAATCCTGAAAAAACAGAACCCTCAGCTGATTTTTCTTTACATAGAACTACCATGAGTTTAGTTTAATGTATTAAATGAGTGTTACGCAATTTAACTTTTCTTAAAAAGTTGGAACATGTTTTTTTAAATCATTTTAAAATGTTAAAAATATCTTTTTATTGTTATAAAATGTTATTTATTGCATGTTGAATAAGGTGTAAAAGTAGCAATAAAAGTAGCTATAAAAACTTATTTAAACTTTTTGTAAATAAACTGTTTTTTTTATTAATGTCTAATTAAAGACTATGTTATTGTCTATTCGGTTTAAATTGATCTATAATTATGATACACGATTAGAGTTAAGTTTGTTAGAGTATCTACTAAATATGAAAATGTTAAAGAGTTTATAAATAGTAAGGGTAAATTATCTAAATGACTAGTTCTAGTTAATAGTTGACCCATACCTAATTCTAATATAATATTAGAGCTGATGGTTTGATCCGGTTACTACTTCATTTATTTCAAGTGACAATTGGATATCCAGTTTCAGTTTCAGTTGCACTTGAAGGAAAGTATTAGAGTATTCTAGGTTGACTAAACATGAAAATGTTAAAAGATTTATAAATGATAAGAGTTAACTATCCAAATTACTAGTTCTAGTCATTTTGGTCATAGTTGACCCAAACTCAATTCTAATAGGGTTCATATCGATCCAACCTAAGTCAACAAACAAAAGTCTGGCCGTTTAAGACCTTAATCCTATGTTTTTTCAGGCATGGAATCTTTCAGCTCCTAAGTGCCTGGGCAGATGGACCAAGTATGGTAACTCAGTGTCCGATTCAACCAGGACAAAACTATACCTACAGGTTCAACGTTACCGATCAAGAGGGTACTCTCTGGTGGCATGCTCATGTCTCTGTGCACCGAACAACCGTCCATGGAGCTCTCATTATCCGTCCAAAATCCGGCAACAAATACCCTTTTCCCCCACCTGACAGAGAAGTTCCCATCATATTGGGTACGTATCATTTGGCTCGGTCTTTTCTCTCTTGACGATTAATGGACTTATGGGACTAATGATGTTGCAGGAGAGTGGTGGAAGTCCAGTGTTTTTGACCTGGAGAGCCAGTCACTTGCCAGGGGCGGTGCTCCACATGTTTCCGATGCCTACACCATTAATGGACTACCTGGAGATCTCTACAATTGCTCAAGAGGTACATACAAGCTTCAAGTGCGACGAGGAAAAACCTATCTTCTTCGCATCATTAATAGTGCAGTCAATAATCAACTCTTCTTCAGAATCGCCAACCACAGTCAGAGAGTTGTAGCCGTTGATGGTTCTTATACAACACCTTACGATACCGACGTTGTGGTCACCGGCCCCGGCCAGACAGTCGACGTTCTTCTCACCGCTAACCAGTCAGCGAGATCTTATTACATGGCGGCTAGCCCCTACGTAACCAAAGTTGGCGCAGCTTTCGATAATACGACCACAAGGGCAGTCCTGTTTTATGATGATTCGTCCTCAAGTTCACCGATAATGCCTCAAATGCCACCACCCAATGACACCCCAACAGCCCACAAGTTCTACAGTAACATCACAGGTCTCGCTGGAGGTCCTCACTGGGTCCCAGTTCCGACAAAGATCGACGAACACATGTTTATCACCGTTAACCTCGGACTGTCTGCTTGTGACGTGAATACCACTTGTCAGGGTCCACTGGGGCAAAGATTCTCTGCTAGTATGAACAACCAGTCATTTCAGCTTCCGACAACCTTGTCGATGTTGCAAGCTTTTTTCTCCAACGTTAATGGAGTTTACACCACCGATTTCCCTGATAATCCTCCTCTTCAATTTGATTACATTAACTCAAGTCTCAGCTTGAATACATCCCTCCTTTTTGCTCCCAAATCAACAAGCGTAAAGGTGCTGAAGTACAACGCTACGGTGGAGATTGTTCTGCAGAACTCTGCGCTGATTACCACTGAGAATCACCCCATGCACCTTCATGGATTCAATTTCCATGTTCTGGCTCAAGGGTTCGGAAACTATGATCCTGTCAATGGTCCTAAAAAGTTTAATCTTGTGAATCCGCAGGTTCGCAACACCATTGGTGTGCCTGTGGGAGGTTGGGCAGTCATTAGATTCAGAGCAAACAACCCAGGTAATGCATGTTTTTCCAACATTAATTTGCTTCTCTCTTTATCAGATTATATAATTCCTGGACTTGGAATTGCAGGTGTTTGGACATTTCATTGTCATCTAGATGTGCACATGCCCTGGGGGCTAGGAATGGCTTTTGTTGTTCAAAATGGAGCAACACCGTCGTCTATTCTTCCTCCTCCACCCATTGATTTGCCTCGATGTTAGAACTTTAATCTGCACTGCTTGTTTTTTCGTTGGAATGATCATGTTGGTTAGTAAGATTGGTCTGAAGTTGCTAGGTTTATAGTCATGTTTTTAGTTATAACAATAAATCAAGTAAGAGCACATATCTCATGATACTGAAACGTTTTGTGATTGTATTGCTCCTTTTACTAGAAGAATCATAACAACCCTCTCATTGAATCAAGAACAAGAGTAGTGTTTATAGTAAAGAACGCAGAAAAAAAAAAAGGTGACTAAAACATGGAACATCATCACTGTTACAATCTCATGTTCAACATGCAGGCCAAGATCAAAGATAAAATAATAGCCACCAAGAACAATCTGAATTATAGACGCAAAACTAAATAAACATGTCCAGAAACATAAGAATGTGCGTTTGTTGATTCATTATGAAAAGATAGAGACCTGCAAGCACTAGTTACTCCAATGGAGGCTAAATAAGGCGACATACATTGGTTGATCAATAGCATCATTGACTTGGTTCTTCTCTGTTCTGTTAAGACGCCATTTTGAAGTTGCAAGTGGCATGATCCCCTATCAACACCCACCCCCTTTCAAAAGTATCGAATTTTACAAGCCGATTGACACTAGATCAATGGGAAATGGTAAATGACCAATGAACAAGTATTGATAAAAATGTTTGTTTAATTACTCTGGTTCATGTCATGCCAATTCAGGATTTCATTGGTGAGAAAATTGTTTAATTGGTGCATTCTAACACACCCAATCACCAATGAAAATGTTTATATACAATGGAAGAAGAAAATATCAATCCTAAACTTACTATTCTCAAGAGAACTATGTGTTTACATCGCAAGTCACAACAACAATTTCGTTGAGATATAGGTCTACCAAACTGTCTTTGCCAAAGAGGTTTAATACTACAGTTGCCTGCAAGAATAGCACTCAACATGTAACAATATACAATGGATATAAAAACAGGAAAGAAACATTTTCGACATTAAGATACTCCTTTTCGAGCTTTCCTACACAGTATTAAGTTCATTTAGAAGACAAAGGGTGTACCTTTCCAGTTTTACGGTCTACTTTTTTAAGGTTCCCGACGAATTCTGCAAATGTCCCAGATACAACCCGGACAATGGAACCTGGTTTCCGGAGTTTCTTGTCTGTTACTTTACCATTTACAAGAGTTCCTGTCTTTCTGGATCTCCCTTTACGTGTCAAATCTGTGAGAGATTTGACAACATCAGCACCATCTAATTTCGAATCCTCTCCTTGCTGTTTTTCTACAAAAGCTTGGTCAAAATTTTCTTGTTCTTCTTTAGCTTGCTTGAAGATTGCTTCCATATCATCCGCAGATACTGGCCTAGGCCTATTAATCTGTCTTTTCCTGCACATGCATACTAAAAGTTGCTTAAACCTCATCAAGAAGCCCGTTGAAACTATCAATCCTCCTACTGATCATACCCATATATAGATAGCATGAGATTAGAAAACACATGGAAGTAAAAGCTTACAAAATCATGTTTAGTTCTGTTCTTAAATTGATCCTCTATCCTACTTTGAGCAGAACAGGATAATTTTGTGCTTCATGATGATCTTCAAATTTCACATGAAAGCTCTAATCTACAAAAGTAAATCAATATTCTAAAAGGAAACTAACTTTGCGGAACAGAATTCTCATGGAAATTGGTTTCGTGAACATCTAACAAGTAGTAAACAAGAACAAAGTAAGAACTCACGTATTTCCAACCTTGGAACCAACAAAACCACCGACACCGTCACACTCTCTAATGAAATCATGTATCTCTTTGTTTAACACACACCACAGGAAAACACATCCAGGAAAAATCGGTTTTGCTTTAACCGAAAAGGTACCATTTTTCAATTTTCTCTTCTCATGAACAGCAGGGGCATACACCTGAAAACAAATAAACAAACGAATTGGGTCACTGTAAACCGGCAAGTCGCAATCTTTCCATCAACCCAGAAACAAAAACCGCGAATCGAAGCTGAAAACCACCTTGAATTCCAATTCAGGATAGTTCCTGGCAAGCAACCGAGCGATCAAGCTAGCGGTTTCATGGCCTCTGACCCGAGAGACCCGAACAATCCACCACTGTGGCCCTGAATCAGCAAGAGTATCGAGGTTTAGATCAACGCTGCGAGATTTGGGCTTTTTCTTGGGTTTCTTTATGAGCCTCTCTTCAACTTCTTCCCTCCAACTATAACCCGCCTTGCTTTCCCTACTCTGATTTCTCAACTGTCTTCTTTCTCTAGCCGTAAGACCTTGTTCGGTGCCGGTTGAATCTAGAGTTGCTCTGATGGACGAAAAGGGGCGTTTGGTTCCCGGGAATGGAAGGAAAGTAAAGGAAAACGAAGGTGGAGTGAGCGAGCTTTGGCAAGGACTCCATTGATGCAGAAGAAGTCCTTGTTTCATGGTTGATTCGGCTTAGTGGATAACAAAGCTGTCGCGGTTTATATAGTCCATATTTTACTGCGAAGTAATTACCATATCACAAAGTGTAAAAATAGATAGGAATATTCATTAAATCATATATTGAAAATAATAATTAAATAGGACTTTTTGACCACTAAATTTTTATTTAATTATATTCAAACAATTCAAAGATCAATTAGGCTAATAATAAAATGATACAGTTTTACCTTAATCTGTTAAAATTTTCAATCTAAGTCTTATATAAATTTTGATTCAAATAATTTAAAAATTGAATAAGTATGTTAATATAATAATACCATTTTGCTTTCATCTACTTAAATTGCTTTAATTAAGTTAGAGGCGAATTTCGCGGGTAGGCTGATGCTTAGGTTATTTATCTGCATTATGATGTTCCCATGGTTTTATCCTTTGTTGTATCTTTGTGGGTAAGAGATTGTGGGTAATCTCTAGTTGTGTATATAAACTTTTTATTTTTGTATAATTTTTTTTATTTATAAAAAAATAGTTAATTTAAATTTATTTTATTAATTTTGAATTAGATATAATTGAAAATTTATTATTATTAAAAGGGATGTCAATTTTTAGATTATGAGTTTAAATTTAATTGATTTCAATGAGTTGACTCATGGGCTGAGTTCAGACCAACTTGAGACCCAATTATTCTAAGTAAAATAATATTATTTTACTTAAAAGAGTTGGGCCTTTCGTAAGCTTGAGCCTGGATAACCCTGACTCGAATTCAATAAAAAAAGTTATTCTATATTAAAAATTTTTTTAAAAAAATTTGGCTAATGGTGACCTATAAGCACATTGCCATCTCTATTTATTAAAGTAGTATTTATTACAGCTTGAAGTGAAAGAGATAACAATAAGGATTTACTTTAAAATTTTGTGAAACCTTAAGGTAAAAATGTTCTCTTTAAGGGAGTGTTTGATTGATGAGTTTAGGAAAGAGTTAATGGGCAAGGAATGAAAAGTGAGTTTTTGATTGTTGATTATCATTATAGGAACAATAGTTTAATATCTCACTTTTGGAGAATCCTCTGTACTCTCCATTTAGTAAAGGAATGAAACTATTCCTTAGTAGTGGCTCTTTTCTTAAAAATATTTTTAATACTAATTAATTAAATAGAATTAATTAATTAGTATATTATTATTAATTAATTAACTAATTATAATTAATTAAAAATTAATTAATTAAAAATTGATTAATTAATTACAATATAATTCATTAATTAATTAAAATATAATTAATTAGTTACAATATAATTAATTAAAATATTATAATTAATTAATTAATTACAATATAATTAATTTAAATATAATTCATTCATTAATTAAAATATATTATTTTT
>JANZLX010000005.1:184383-198203 GCA_025531955.1 Erythroxylum orinocense | reverse complement strand
TTATATAGTAAATACCTGTAGGAATTAGGTCATCTTGGAGAAATGGGCCGATTGACCCATGTGCCTTTTTAAGTTTGGGCTTGAAGTTGGGCCTCATTAGGCCGACCCGACCAATTTTAAAATTAATTATGTTATAAATTATTTATTTATAAAATGCAAAATTATGTCAATTAATTATTTGCAAAACAAATCTTATAATAACTAAATATGAGTAAAAAAAATTCATTATCATTCCTAAAATTTGATACTAAATATTAGCATGACAATTAACTTTGTTTAATCTTATATCAAACATACATATTCATTAATTCAATTCATATTCTAATTTCAATTTTCCATTCTTATTTCCATTTTTTAAAAATTTCAGTGCCTTTATTTATTGGTTATCAAACGGAGACCTAAGAGGCAAGAATTCAGTCATTATAAAAAATGTTACTCTTCGGTTTAACCTAAAATGAGTCAAAGACATTAATGAATGGCCAAAACATTCTGACGCTACCAAATTGAATAATCATCTTTTAAACAGGAACAATTCCAAATAAAAAAAAGAAAATAAAAAATTTCAAAATTAGCATTCTAATATAATTAAAGTGACGATAAAAAATTAAGGCATAAAAGTTTGGTTTAAGAGTTTTATTTTTTTTAAGAAACGGAAGAACCCACAGTCGCTATCTTTTAAATGTGCATTGAGTAAACTTTCGAATTGATACAATAGCCCACAAATTATACCAACCAGATACTCTACAATAGACAAGCTCTGTATGACAAGCTTGATCAAGAGAACGTAGATAGAAGGATTTGAACACAAGATTATACCCCCCACTTCACCAACTCGAGTTAGGGATGGCAATGGGTTGTTCGGGTTTTGCGCTACCCATATCTATATCTATTTTTTATGACTCAACCCATATCCATATCTATATCTATCGGTTTTTACGATTTACTACCCATATCTAAATTTATTAAGTCGGATAGTGCAAATTTTTAATCGGGTTGAAAATTCACTATCATCCCTAGTTCAAGTTTTTCCGCTAGGACTTGGATTTGGATTCTGGTTCCATAGCAGTGGGAGTTGGAGCTAGAGCCGTCATTTGAGCCCTTTTACGTTTATTTATAGGTCATGAGTCCAATGTTGAGGTCAGAGTCCAACCACTTAAAAGACTTAACGGTCTCTTGCCTAAAAGTTCCAAGATAATGGGCCGCTATCATGGGACTAATTCACAAAAAACAAAAAATTATTATTATATAATTTTAAATTATATAAAACATAAATTTATATCTAAATAAATTTTTTATATAGCTTATAATATAAGTAAAATTAATATAAAAAATAAATATTAAAACATATTTAAAAAGTCAAAAAATGAGTTTACAATATAAACGTGAAGATGAGTTTGTGAAAATTATGTGTAAAATATAAGGATTAAATGGATTAAAAAATAGGCTCATTAATTGATCTAAAAATTTACCCAAAACAGTTATTTGAGAGGCTTTTTTGAGAAGTTTCAAATTTAATATTCTTAAAAAGCTTTATTTTGATTTCCAAAAAAGTCATATCTATTAAAGAAGTATTTTTTTTTATTTTACAGCCAAACACCTATGTTAAAAAAAAAGACTTTTGTAGTAAAAAAATTAAAAAAGTGTTTACTGACCTTTCAAAAGTCTATCCAAACAGTCACTAAGTAAAATTGAAAAACATTTGTATCATTTAATAACAAAATGTAAGATAAACAATACTTATATATATCTTTTAAAAAGATGAACAATAGGAAATAACATTATTTCAATTACATAAATATAATATAATGACTTAATAGGGTTGAGTTGTTTTTTTTTTGTGACCATAAGATCATATGTTCAAATCATAGAAATAACTTTTTTTGTAAAAATATAAAGAGAAGGCTGCATATATTATATCCCTCCCCAAATTCCCGTAAAACAGGGAGCCTAATACACGGGATACATTGATCACGTAATAGGGATAATCTTTCCTTTTTTCCTAATTTTATTTTTTAAAATTTTAATTGTTATTATCCAATTATAGTTAATTTAATACTTGTATTCTTTCTTTTTAATTCTTATTAAAAATTACATTAATTTATATACGGTTCAATTTAATTTGAAGACTATATTATCACTATTAATTTTATTACAACATCGATCTATTCACCCCAAGAAAGTCTCGTTCCTCAACTTTAGTGAATAGAAACTTGTTTATGTGTTCGGTCATATAAAAAACCTTCAAGAGTCCCTTCATCACAGCTTATTATGATTCAAGACAATGATGGGCATGTCTTAGCGGTTAACTCCAAGAACTATGGATGCTGATTCTTACTGATTTTGACCGGGGCTGGACACTGCTGTTAGGATCTATAAGATTGGTTAATTTTGGTACAGAAATACCTGCAAATTAATAAGATACACCAGGAGTTGACTATCGGTAGGTTCCTCTAACGTTCAAGTTAGTCTTTTGTGAGAGTTTTGGTAGCTAGTGAATAAAGAATACTAAAATTCTCGAAAGTTGTACCTATTTTATGACGAGGTAATGAATTTATATAGCTAATACTTACAAGAATTAGGTCAATATCAAGAGATGAGCCGAACGATCCATGCGTCGTTCTGAGTCTGAACTTAAACTTAGCATGACCGACCCAACCAAATGCTACGAAGAGCCATGTTAGTGCCAATAGGCATGTTTATGTTCGAGAATTGAAACACGATTAAACGTTCACACACAGGCGAAGATACATTATAATATCTCATAAATAGACAACTTAACGATGAAATCAAAGAGAAGACTTAAGACAACAAGTTGGTGTTGATCATGTTACTTGAAATGAACATCACAACTTCTAGGGTGATGTCAAAGGGTAAGGTTTAGACCTTCATTTTAATATTTTACAAAAATTTAAATAAAATTTTACTATTATTTTTAAATAAAAACGGTTAAATTAATTAAAACCTATATTTTATTAGTCTAGTCTTTAACTTTTAAAAGTTATTTATAACTCGATAATTTTGTTTTTATAACTCATGTTTTTTTAATGTCACTTTTAGTTTAAAAAATCCAAAATGTAAAATTTGAAAAGATGGTATGTAGTGTTATGCAATGATTAAAAAAGTAAATTAGTTCAATAGTAAAAAATTTGACCGACCAATTTTTTAATTTAACTTTTAAATTTTTAATATAGTTCATTTCAATAATTTTATTGTTAAAAACTAATCAGCTTATTAATAAAATAAACTTATTAAATTTTATTTAATGGTTTATTTTTTAATTAAACTTTATTGAAGAAGAATATTCTTCTAATTTAATTATATTTTAAACTATTTATTTTAAACCAATTTTATAAAAATTTAACATATGTTGAATCTTTAAACCTTGAACTTCTTATCTTAACAGTTTAATTTTGATATTATTGTTTTAAAGTTTAAAATTTTAACAAAATTTTACAAAAAAAGGACGAATAATATAAAACTAAAACATGTCTCGAGTTCAACTCAAGCAAAAGAGGAGAAATGAGAAATTTTTTCTGTTGATGATCTTCTAGTCCTTTGGGTAAAAGCTTTTTAATCGGATCAATTACAGACGCCTTGCTTTTAGCGACAATATGAGAGTTGAAGCTATTAGAGAACTCAAAGGTTGCTAAAAACTTGATGTTGAGCAGGATCAATGATCAATTAGCAATTGATTAATTAAATATGTGACGACTCTTTATACGTACAAATATACAAAATTAAATAAAAACCAAAGGAATCTTGAAATTTTAAATTTACCTCCCCTAAAAATCTTACAGTAGAGTCTTAGGACTGTAATGCCTGATGTAATTAAAAAAAATAAAAAGAGAGCCGTCTCTGACAATCCATAAACGGCCGGCTTTTGTTAGGTGTACGGGCACTATGAGAAGTTGACAAATGATCCGTGGCTGTGTTGGGAAACCAACAACCTCAAACCGACTTCGCGATGTCGTTTTCATAATTTTTGTTGGTCAGTTCGGTCAATATCTTCCGGCAGGTTATTTCCTGCCCGGCTGATTTTCAGGTCTGCCGACAATTGGCACTTTGGTTTGATGTCTTTTGACAAGGTCAATGCAAAATAAATGGAAAATAATTCAAATTTTAATGCAATTAATCGAGTGATTTATATTTTAAATTCATAATTTTACTTAATTTTTATAATATTAATTAAAATTATAAAAATAATTACATAATCATATAAGTTATATTTCGTTATGTATATAATCTAAAGATTAACTCTATTAATGTGGTAGAACAAAAAAATAACGTTATAAAAATTAAACCTGAAGTTAAATCGATATGAAAAAAGTTTAAGATTTTAAAAGTTTAACGGATATTAAATAATTATAAAATTTATTAAAATTTTATAAAATTTAAGAATTTGAAAAATAAATGAAGAAGATTATCCTTATTCATCGAGAAGTTTAAAGTTTAATTAAAAATGAGATTATTAAATTAATTTATTAATTTTTATTTATAAAAATTTATTAATTTATAAAAATGACCGATTAATTAATAATGAATTGATTTTTAAAACTAGAAATTATTAAAATTAATCGAATAAAAAAATTCGTCAATTCAAAGTTTTTGCTGTTAAACTAAATTAATCGTTTTAATTTTTAAAATATTACATAAAGCAGTACATAAATTAAACTCATTCATATCAATATATTAATACATACATGAAAATATTTTTAAAATAAAATTATACATTTAATTAAAATAATAAATACAAATATTCCTTATTTTAAGAATAATTTTACACTTCCAAATTTTAATTTATTATTTTTTACTTATTGAATTTTAAAAATTATATATAGGTATAAACTTAATTTATATAAGATTAAGATTAAGATTATATTTAGAATAAATTAAAAGTTTTAGATTTAATTAATATTTTAATTTTAAAATATAATTTATCCTATTATAAATTGACAAATTAAATGAATTATAAATTATCCTATTATAAAAAAGAGTTAGAATAATTAAAAAGAAAAAGAAAGGCAGTCTTAAGGGTGGCAATGTGAAACAGATAAGAGTGAAGAAGACGAAGAAGGAGAAAAGATATGGAGGGACCATTAACCTTCCTAAATTTGACGCGTTTCCAAATATAGATAATAGTAATATACAGTTGGCTAGTGACACATCCAAACACACACAAGGACCTTCAACAATGGCGGTCTTGGTCTTCGTTTTTGTTCTATATATAGACTCTATAAACACCACCTTCTTTGCTTCGTATATATACGTACAAGCTCTCCACCACTATTCACTCCCTCTCACAAACACATTAAAAACTATTCCAGCCCCATAAAGGAGATCATCAAGCCATGGCCATGTACAAGTTCCCTTTGGTTCTCTTCCTCTCCTCCGTCTTCTTCCATGGAGTTCTAGGTAAGAACTTGAGAAGTACAGGCCACGCATGCATTGCATTGCATGTTCTTCTTCTGTTTTTTTTCTTGTTCTTTTCTGGGTTTTTTTTTTCAAGATTGTGTTCTTGTTTAGGTGAGGTTGTGTGTGAGGAATTGCCAAACGATGTGTGTGCGTTCTCAGTGGCATCATCAGGGAAGAGGTGTTTGTTGGAGACGTATGGTAGAGAAGATGAGAGTGTGGGGTATCAGTGCCGGACGTCGGAAGTTGTGGTGGAAAGAATGGCGAATTATATAGAGACTGATGAGTGTGTGAATGCTTGTGGTGTTGATAGAAACTCCGTTGGTATCTCATCTGATTCACTCCTCGAACCTCAGTTCACCGCCAACCTCTGCTCACCTGCTTGTTACCAGCGATGCCCCAACATTGTTGACCTTTACTTCAACTTGGCTGCTGGTGAAGGTAAACACATGATCATCCTCTTCTGAATTTTCCTTTTCATCCTTTTCCAACTTTCTTTGGTAGGAATAGTGCATCTCAAGCAATCAGGATGGAAAATTGGGCCTGAATCTATCTGAAGTTAACTCATCGCGACATGGTTTGATCTTGATAAACTTTCAATCCATTGCCTTTGAGCATAATTTGCAACCATTTGTCTCCACTTATAATCTTCAATCAAAGAATAGTGCCCATCCGTGTCTTAACAGTTTAGAAGTTTTGAGAATTTGGTTACAGAAGAAGAAGAAGATATTATATTATAACATGGAGACTTACCAGTTAATGGACATGTTCAGGTGCATATCTTCCCGATCTCTGCAACTTAGCACGGACCAATCCGCACCGTTCGATGATTCAGCTCATGAGCTCCGGTGAAGCCTCCGGCCCCGTTGCCAGTGCCCCTGCTTCTACCCCTATGTAATTTAGTGATAGCTTCCCATACTAATTTTCATTTAATTACAGATTATTGTAAATTGAACCAGAAATAATTATACTTAATTAGTTATTTAGAAGCGAGACATAGGTATTTATTTCGGATTAATTATTTGTTTGCGTTAACTTTAAATTATGTGATTTTTTTATAAAGAAATATTTGAATTATATATATTGTTATAAACAAAATAGATTAATTTGAAAATTATGTTTTAAAATTTAAACACAAATTGGATTTTAAAAACTCAATTAGGTCAGAGTGGGTCTACCGGAAACAATCTCTCTATTATATGAGTCCAAATCCTCTGTCCAGTTTTATTCTGTCTTATTCTGTCTCATGAAATTTCATCCATTTATTTTGCTGGTCCCACATAAATAAATGGTTGAGAATTGTTGGACACAATAAAACATCATAATATTGGACAGAAGATCTGAACTTCTATTATATAAGGGTAAGGTTGCGTCTTATTAGATCTCCCTAGACTTTGCTTCATTGCGGGACTTCGGATTGGATGTGATTAAGGATGAGCATTATTCGAGCCGGCCCGATTACCCAGCTCGGCCCGAATTAATTCGGGTAAGGAAATTTTAAAGTTCGGGTAATTTGGGCCCGCCCGAGTGTTACCCGAATTATTTTCGGGCCGGGACGGGTAAGGGAAAAAAAATTTGGGCCAGCTCGATTACTCGAATTAGGTTTAAAAAAATTGTGAAATAGGATAATGAGGGTAATTCGGGTAAATTGGGCCGAGATAATTCGGGTAAATCGGGCCAGGTAAATAGGTAATTCGGGTAAATCGGACTGGGTAAGTTCGGGTAATTAAAAGTTTAGGTTCGGGCCGGGTAAGGGAAAAAAATTTCTGATAATTCAGACCGGACCCAAACAGTAAAAATCTGGCTCAAATTACCTGAATGCTCGCCTCTAGATGTGATGATGATAATGATTATGACGACGAATTAGTTCGGAGTTTGCTTATTGACGTCATATTTAAACTCGAACTAAAATACGAACACCACTAATAGAATAATCATTTATATCACCTTATATTTAGAGACGACATTTGGACCTAGACCCGACCGAAAGCTCGATACATATAAGCAAAACGAAGTCGATTTGTATAAAATGACATCGTTTTATAATTTATTAAAAAACGGATTGGACCGGACTAAGCTGAGGTCAATTTTTTTGATAAAAATTAATAAAAGAGATGTATATATCAATTACTTTTATAAATATATACTTATCATTATTTAAAAAATAATTATAATGCTTACCACGGTAATCACCAAACCGGGACCCTGAAAGCTTTTTGCAACAACTTGAATTATTCTTCTTATTAAAGATATGACTAAATAATGGTAAAGAGTACATTAAACTTCTAACATAATACCAAAACACGATCGCTGATCCAATGGAAAAACAAATCAGAGTACGTTAAACTTCTAACATTGCGGCAAATCAGGTGGCGGAGGCGGCAATGTAGACGATGGCGTCGGTCCATTTTGGACAACAAAAGCAGTCCCTAGTCCCCATGGCAAGTGCACATCTAGATGACAATGAAAAAACCATACACCTGCAGTTCCAAGTCCTGGAATTATAATAATCTGATAAAGAGAGAAGCAAATCAACGATGGAAGAACATGCATTACCTGGATTGTTTGCTCTGAATCTAATCACTGCCCAACCTCCTACAGGCACGCCAATGGTGTTGCGAACCTGTGGATTCACAATATTAAACTTGCTAGGACCATTGACAGGATCATAATTCCCGAACCCTTGAGCCAGAACATAGAAATTGAAGCCATGAAGGTGTATGGGGTGATTCTCAGTCGTAAGCAGTGCAGAGTTCTGCAGAACAATCTCCACCGTCGCGTTGTAATTCAACAACTTTACGCTCGTTGACTTATGAGCAAAAAGGAGGGATGTATCGAAGCTGAGACTGGGATTGGTATAATCAAACGCAAGAGGAGGATTATCAGGGAAATCGGTGGTGTAGACTCCATTAACGTTGGAGAAAAAAGCTTGCAACATCGACAAGGTTGTCGGAAGCTGAAATGACTGGTTGTTCATACTAGCAGACAATCTTTGCCCTAATGGACCCTGACAAGTAGTGTTCACGTCACAAGCAGACAGCCCAAGGTTAACGGTGACAAACATGTGTTTGTCTATCTGAGTCGGAACCGGGACCCAGTGAGGACCTCCGGCGAGACCTGTGATATTAGTGTAGAACTTGTGGGCTGTTGTAGTGTCATTTGGTAGTGGCATTTGAGGCATTATCGGTGAGCTTGACGACGAATCATCGTAAAACAGGACTGCCCTTGTGGTAGTATTATCGAAATCTGCACCAACTTTGGTTACATACGGGCTCGCCGCCATGTAATAAGATCTCGCCGATTGGTTAGCTGTGAGGAGGACATCCACAGTCTGACCGGGGCCGGTGACCACAACGTCGGTATCGTAAGGTGTCGTGTAAGAAGCATCAATGGCTACAACTCTCAGAGTGTGGTTGGCGATTTTGAAGAAGAGTTGATTATTGAGTGCAGCATTGATGATGCGAAGAAGATAGGTTTTCCCTTTTTCCACTTCAAGCTTGTACATTCCTGACAAAAGAAGAAATCGAAAATCGTTTAGTGAAAAGGCCAGCACTATAAATAATTTTGGAAGGTAAATGAAGAAAAAGGTAACAATCACCACTTGCTGAGCAACTGTAGAGATCTCCAGGTTGTCCATTAATGGTGTAAGCATCGGAAATTTGGGGTGATCCGCCGTTGGCAAGTGCCTGGCTCTCCAGGTCAACGATATTTGCCTTCCACCACTCTCCTGTAACATTTTACGTTTAGATTATAAAATAAACGTAAAATGTTTTACATTAAGCATCAACAAAGAAAAGAACAAGCTAATTGCTACGTACCTAATATGATGGGAACATCTTTGGAAGGTGTCGGAAAAGGGTAACTGTTGCCGGACTTCGGACGAATAATGAGAGCTCCATGGACGGTTGTTCGGAGCACAGAGACATGAGCATGCCACCAGAGGGTACCCTCTTGATCGGTAACGTTGAACTTGTAGGTGTAGTTTTTTCCTGGTTGAATCGGACACTGAGTTACCATATTTGGTCCATCTGCCCAGGCACTCAGAGTCTGAAAGATTCCATGCCTGAAAAAAAACATATGATTAAGGTACGGAACTAGAAGAAATATCAGCTCAGGATTCTTTTCCAGGATTTACCAGTGAATGGTCATGTTATAGGACGACTTGTTAATCACATGAACGACCAGAGTGTCACCTTCACTAACATTTAGGGTTGGACCTGGGACACTTCCATTTACTGCAGTTACCACCTGCTGACTGCAAAGTCTTTGGATAGTCAGATTCTTCACCTGAAACATTCTCAGTAATGTCAGATTCAAGCCATCAAATCATTTTGAAATCGTATTGTTTTGATGGAAAACTAAAGATAGATACAAAAAAAAGGAGACGGTTGACCGGTTGAGCAGATTAATTACTTCGAAAGTGTAGTCCACAACTGCAGCGGAAGCCCTAGATGAAGATAGAAGTGCTAAAGCAAAAGCTAACAACAGTAACAGAAGACGAGACATCTTGATGAATAGAGAAGAAGAGATGAATGCATATGCAAAAAAGAGTAACAGAAAGTCTTATTTATACATCTCAAAAGCTGTAGCTAACACTTAATCAACTTCTATGAACACTACCTACGTAGCTGGATCAACATTTTTGTTTCAATTACTTTAGTGTTTTGACCTTTCTTATATGCCATATTAGTAATAAGATACATAATACTTAACTATATGGAGCTTGGATCGTAACATGGAGGAAGATTCCAATTCTTTTTTAGGCCAATAAAGAAATGAAACCAATCTAAATATGGATAGGACAAAAGGATTTTCCTTTGGGAATCGTTGAATCGCGACAAATTAATGGTGAACATGCAAAAGAACAGACAAATATTTTTTTCAGAGCTATGCAGTAGTGCATAGTCATGAACAATAAGAAAAGAGAGCATAGTGGCCGAGAGAATCTCAACTTTGGGAGGTCAAAAGCTTACATGAAAAGATATTGCCACCATTGACAAGTTGGTATGCATGGTAATGCTTCCGACTATGTTAGACCGAGATCAAATCCCCTGGCGTATAACCTTGTAATTATTTCATTCTATTCCATCCTATCCACACAAATATATAGAACTCAAAGAAATGTGTCGATAGAATCGTCTAAAACATAATTGACACAAGATTATAAGTACACAGAATTTTATCCCAGCTACACTGCCCTTATCTAATCGGGCTAACCCTCTTAATAGGTGGTTTGAGTTTGCTCTAAGTTAAATGACAAAACCATCTTAAAATGATCTTATTTTGATTTTACGTTATTATATTCTTGAATTTTTGAAAATTTTAGAATAAAATAATATCATTTAAAAATTTAAATTAAAACGATTTTATTTCAAAAAAGAAGTTTGGATCATTGGTAAAGTTTTAGATTCACTTCCTAAGCTTAAGTTCAGTTAGAAATCCAATCAATCCGAACTTAACTTATCACATATGACTTTAATATTGAAGTAGATCAAATCAGGCTCGGTTGGCAAAACTTACCAATTATATATATATATATATATTTATATTATGAAGAAGAAGAGTATATATTTGCCTCAATTAAAATTGACTCAACAATGATTTGAATTTTAAAATTTAATTAATATTTTTTATACTTTATGTTTTTAAAAATGTAATATTAGACACTGCCATGGATGTGACATTATATTAATGTCAGTATGCAAGAAAGCGCACTTTGTGAGATGCAAATTAAAGATAAAGTTGTCAAGTATCAAACCTTATTCAAAAATTACAACAAGAAAATTGTAAATTACTAATGGTAAAAACATCGTAACCAATTAGTGACGAAAAATTAATTTCTGTTAGTAATATTATTGAAAAAATTCTCTTTTGTGATGGATAAAATATTCGTCGGTAAAAATGGAGAGAAGTTATCCCAGCAACTTTTCCGACGTAATATAGCAACGAAAGTGGGATATCCGTCAGTGAATTAGACTGGAATGCTTGGTGGCATAAACAAGCATCGGGGTGTATCAACGAGACTAGATTCAGTAGGTGATTTACTGATGGAATAACGATTCCGTTGGTAAAATTAAAACATAAACACTGTCGTTACCTTCGACTTCAACGTTTTTAATAAAACGAAAATGACATCTTTTTCGTTAAACGTTAAACCTACCCAGAAACTCCCCTTGTCCATCCTTATTTCTCCTCTCTCTTTTCTTTGTTTTCTCCTCTGTTATCGTCACTAGTTCCATGTCACCGTCGTCGTCCATGGTTCTCCGTCATCCATCGTGTGTGCTTTGGTTTCCTCACTGCTTGCGCTTCTTTGCGTCCATCTTCTTTCATCGCATGTCATTATTGCCGTCTTCGTTTAAACATTGGTTAAGGTAAGTGGTCCATCTTTGATTGCTTTTACGACATCGTTGGGTTTTATGCACTGCTTTGATTGTCTGGTTTGATTGTATGGGTAATCATCGATTTTTGTTTTTTACTAGGATGAGGTATTGGTTTAATCACTGGTTGAGGTAAAAAAATCTCATACATTGATATGTGATTTTTGTATAAATTCTTGATTTATAATTATTTTAAAGATATTTATTCGTGTACATTTTAATTTTTTATTACATTAACATTTAAGATAATGTTTACTTTAATATTTATCAATCAATGTTATATTATTTACACAAATTTAATATAAAAAAATCATAAGATTATGAACCGAAAACTTAAGTAGGAAGTGAGAAATGATAATGGAAAAGCTAAATTTTTCAATGGAACAGCAATATTTCGTCGTTAATTAGCAGCATAACGATACCTTCCGTCGGTGCATGACCGACGGAATATACTATTCCATCCCTAATTAGCGACATAATAAATAAATTCACCTATAAGTTACTGATGGAATATATCATTCCATCGATAAAAGTTGAGTGACGGCTCATATTTTCGTTAGTAATTTTAACGATAGAATGTTAAATGTCTGTCAGTAACTTTAGCGATGGATATACAATTTACCGTCAGTAAGTTCACTGACGGAATATTAGAATTCTGTCCACAAAATAGCGGTGGAATACTATAAATCCGTCAATAAATTTTCTTGAACTTATCGATGACAATCTAAAATTTCGTCGCTAAAGTTACTAGCGAGCTCACAAACTTCTATCTCTAAATTTATCAACGACCATTTCTCCAACGTTTCTTTCCGTCAATAATTTTCGTCGCAAAAATCTATTATTCTTGTAATGAGTTTTCGGTGATCGATGATGACAATTTTCGTCGCAAAAATCTATTATTCTTGTAATGAGTTTTCGGTGATCGATGATGACACTTATATGGTTTGTAAGGATGACGAACGAGTGAATACAAGACGAATGATGGTTGAATCAAGCTTTTTTTAGATAGACACACCCGTGTCATCTATTTATACAATCGTGTGTAGCAACTATATAAGTCTTTACAACCGTGTGAAGAAGGACGTGAAGAGTGAAGATATTAGATATATACAGTCTTGTACATGCTTGTATTCATGACCTAAATGACTGTATGTAACGAACATATAACTCTCTGTAATCATGTACATCTACAACTAAGGCAGTGTTGAAAAACACAAAGTCATTTATACAGCTATCACGATGCAAAAACACTTAATTTGCAAAACTTACAAATTGACTATATATATATACACACACTATGTCGAAGAAGAGCACATACTATCATCAATTAAAAATTACAAAGCAGTAATTTGAAATTTTTATATTTTATGTTTTTAAAATATAATATTAGACAATGTCCTAGACGTGGCATTATATTAATGTCCCTGTGCAAGAAAGCTCACCTTGTGAAATGCAAATTAAAGATAAAGTTGTCTCATATATAAAAAATATTTGATAATAACAGAGTTTTTTAGAATTTTAGAATTTAAATTTTATTTAAAATACAAAGAATTTTGTGTATTTTACTATAAAATTAAAGATAAAGTTGTTTCTTATATGCAAACTAATTAAATTCTAACGGATACACCACTCATCATAATCGCTAATAACCTTCTCCAAATCTAAAATTTGATAACAATAAAACTTAATTTCAATATGTATAATCACTCATAAAAGTTGCTCCTTTGTTATTAAAAGATTACAGATTTGTATTACGAAAATAATTTCTTTGTAAAAATATAAAGGTAAAGTTGCATATCTCGAAAACACTCTTCAGATCTCTTACAAAACGAGAAACCTTTTACACTATATATGCTGACTTTATATTTGACTTTTATAATCACCCATAAAAATATAAACTACTCCTTTCGATTTATAATAAGTATCGTTTTAGATGAATGCATATTTATTAAGAAAGTTAATGAAATATCTGATATATCCTTATTAATTACATGTTAAAGTGTCTTGAAAATATAATCTGTGTAATCTGTGTAA
>JANZLX010000005.1:171137-182174 GCA_025531955.1 Erythroxylum orinocense | reverse complement strand
TTAATCCTATGACTAGGGATAATTTAGATACTGACATAATTGCACATGATAGGAATCTTAGTAGTATGATCACATCACGATTTCCTTCATACTATGTCATATATTATGGACTTTATTATTTTACTTATAGATCAATATCAATTCATAAATAATGAACGCCAAATTATTGAAATATGCCTTTCTTTATTATTGAAAATAAAGTCTGTACATAACTTTGTACAAAACGCACTAAAGGCGATTGCCTTTAGGGAACTACTCTAACATTATCAATAAACCAAATCTCAAAATATATAAAGTGGACATCTAATCTTCATAATTCTTAAAGAGGAAAAATTACGAAATTGGTCAGACTCGTATCATATTAAAGATGTTATTAGGTGTGGAAGTTATAAAGTTAAAAGGCTCAATGGATCAGACGTGCCTCACATTTGGAATGAAAACCGGCACGCTAAAAATCATCTAGTCTAAAGAAGTCACCTCAACTCCTTAGATTGATAACAAAAAATTATCCCTAACTAAAATAATAATCAATAGGATAATAGGCCTTATGTCTAAGAGCAATTATAAACAATTGTTAGGTCAAAATTAGGTAAAAGGAGCATTTTTTACCTTAAGATTTTAATGAAAGTTTAACTTAAACTTAAACTTAGGCTAGATTGGGTTTAACTGAAGTCTAACCCCAAATTTTTTAAAATTCTTAGACCCAGACCTAACTTGACCCATAAAATGAGCTTAATTTCAAATCCAAATATGATCTTCTATAAAAGATTAAAAATTGAACTTAACCCACAGGTCTATATCTTTTAAAATTTTTAATAATTATATAAAATGTAATTGTAACAAAATTATATTGATTTATGTCTTAGCTTTTTAAATTGAATTAAATTTGAATAAAAATACTTGATCATTTATCAAATGAAAATATCTCTAAACTCATTCTAAAATTATATATTTTTTAAAACAATCTACTATAAACTAAGCTAAAGTTCTTCAATATTATCACCTTTTCTCTATCATCGTCGCTCTAAGAAGAATCATCATTTTTCCTATAATAACTAATTAAAATAAAATAAATAATTTAAACATATAAATAAAAAATCATAACTATTTATGTGAAATAAATTACCTAGAGCAAGTCCTTTTTGCATTCACCTAACTCTCAAAAGTAATGAGAGATTTTATTATATTTGGTTTGAGCAAACTGTGAGATAAACTTTAGAATTTTTAGCCAAACTAAATGCAGATTATAAAGCCACTATAAAAATAGGAATAGCCAAAAGATCTCTAGCCAGCATATCTAATATATAAAATCTTTTAGAAGTCACATTCTAGTATTCTTATATATCGATGTTACTATTTCATCATCATCACACCTAGTTCGAAGTCCCGTAGTGAAGCGAGGTCTAAGGAGATCTGATAGTATGCAGCCTTGCCCTCATATAGTAGAGAGGCTATTTCTGGTAGACCTACATGTAGATGTGGTAGGACAATAGTGATGCAGGATAAAATAATAAGTAAAAATGGTACGTAAAATATTTAAGTAAATAAAATTACAATAAATACATAAGGATAATAACAAAATAAAATAAAATAAAAATAAAAATAATAACTACTAATAAGAAACTCAATAAAATAAAAGGATACTAATATTAATACTAATAATAAAAAAAACATTAATGCGAAATGCCAACCGAAAGATGCCTCTACTGGTGAGGCATGAGCAAAAGAGTGCATAACCTTCCTGAGAAAAAGGGCAGGAGGATTGACAGAGATCCAATGCTCCTTCATCATCATCATCATCATTCGTGTCTAACTTTTTGGTGCTTGCTGCTTTATTATCATTGTGAAAAACATAAAAGAAAAAGGCAACAACTTGGATGCCTTGTGAATCCATACAGATGATTTATATCCATTTTAGAATCCTTTGGATCTCAGCAAATGACTCAATCAGCAAAAACAGGAAACTTCAATCATAAACCCAGCCATGCAAAAGAAACAAAGACCAAAACGAAAACAAGTATAGCATCATTTTCAACCATCTCCAGAATCTCAGAATCTTTGAAGAAATCTTAACTTTGAGAAGATTATAAGCTGCTAGTATTAGAAATAAGGGGCAATACGAGAAGAAACACTACAAGAAATTAGTCATTTACTAACGAAACATACCGTCGATAAACGGCAGAATTTCGTCAACAAAATAAATTACTGACGGAAATCAACAACGGACAAAGGAGTCGTTAACAGGGCTATAGGTAACTTTAACGACGGACTTTAATTTGTGTTTTCGTCGGTAATTTACCAATGGGCGATGTTTCGTTGATATTAGTTACTGACGGAAAACATAGGGGACATAACTGTCGGAAACTTTTACCAACAGACATATTTCCGTTGGTAAACCAAAGTTAATGAAATGGAATATTTGTCATATTTACCGACGGAATATACAATATTGTCCCAAAAACAAATCTAATTTACCAACGGACTGTTTGCCGTTAGTAAACTGAGCCAATTAAATCGCAAAAGTATGCATATTTACCGACAGAATATATAATACCGTCGGTAAACGAATATATGTTACCGATGGTATTAGGGATTCCGTCAGTAAAATACATTGATATTCAGACGATAATTTATATTACGTCGGTAATTAAAAGTAGGAAACTTTTTTAAAAAGAATATGATTTTATGATCTTGTGATAAATGTATAATTTTAAGAGTTAAAATTAATTTAATTGATAATAAAAACATTACAGTGTACATAACTTATGTTTGTAATTGAAAGTAAACATGACTAGAACAAGCTAATGTCGTGGAGATTGTCGATGCTCTGAGCTGCTAAGCCTCCCCTTCAACCGTTTCATCTCTTGTCTCAGTTGAGCCATTTGCTTCATCTCCTCTCTCATCTTAGCCATCTACTCCATCTCCTCTCTCACCTTAGCCACCTGCTCCATTTCCGCTTTCATCTTAGCCATCTGCTCCATGTGTTCCATTTATTCATTCACGTTAGCCATTTGCTTCTCTTTCATGTGAGCTATCTGCTACATCAATGTTTGCACTGTGACCCGAAGCTCGGTGACTTTGTTGCTGTCCGTTAGCCAAGCAAACGCTATTGTACTAGACATGGAGGATTGCGAATAACATGTGTTCGCATATAAACCTAGCCCGAATATCCTTTCACAATGGTACCTACTACCCACAACATCAAGATACGTCTGAGTCTCATCTACAGGTTGTTCCTCCTAAGACTGTCATTGAATGGTTTATTGTAGTTAGTTCTATTAGGAAGCAATGTTTACATTAGTAAGGGATTATTATTAAGAAATTATAATAATGCAATAATTTCACATACATTCAGTTCTCTACATTAGCTGTTGATGAATGTCACACCGTCATGCTTCTTCGTATGAGTGTACAAAAACAGCTGAATAGGTGTAGGCTGATGTCCAATGACTTTTCCTACATGTATAACCTAAATTGTTAGTTGTGAACTACAATTTATAAAAATTTTGGCAGAGTTTCCTCTATTGTTATAATATTTGCCCCTTGTTAAACAAAGAAAATAACTCAACACAACCATATATAGCACCAGACATTTATACCATTATCATTATCCATAATAAAGCAAAGCAAAATATTTACAAAATAAGTGTCAAGTTTAGATACTTATAAATCTATGTGCATGCTCGTGATGGGTTATTGATCCTCCCATATTTATGGGAAGACTCTCTCCCCTCGGGCCTCCACGTCTGTTGACGGAGTTACGCCCTGAGATGGACATTGTCGTAGATGATGTCCAATACTCCTACCAACGACTCCAAATTTTCTCCGAAATATAACGCGGTCGTGCACCAACCTTGTGTATCGAACCAATGAAGTTGCGATAATGTGTACGAGCTCGCTTCTCCCATACTTTATACATGCTGGTGTCGAAATAAGAATACCAGAAAAATTATTTCTGAAATAAGAAGAAAACAAATTAGACTACTATATATAATGTAATAATATTTATATGTAATAATATTTATCTCATTAGTGTATATAAATCAATATAAAAAGAAAATAAATATTTATTTTACCTCAAACTCCTAAAAGTAAAATTGCTTTGTGGCCTCAGATATATTCTTCTACATATAACCCTCAGGATCAATCATTTCCTTAAATGTGGAAGTCATATTTCTAGAACTCAATTCAGATGGAACCAACCTAATATAAGAAGTAATTTTATACTATGAAAAAATTGATAAACCTAAGACTTAATCAAAAGCAAATAGTGATTAATGTGATTTCACTTGCTGTTGATTGACAATTGTTATATGCTTTCTTTCTTCAAGTCCCTCAGCTCCAGGCTGGTGGACGTCTCCTTCATCCAATAAAGAGGTATTAGATGATTTATGAGTTGGGGAAGGGGATGGTGTAGTATGAGGGGCAATAGGTGATGCCTCATCTGTAACTGTCGACCCTAGAGGGGGAGGAGGTGAGTCAGTGCGAGCTGCAGACTATGATGATCCACCTTCACAGTAAGTTGCCATGCCAGTGCATCTGATGGATGACTCATTACTTCATCTTCCTGTTTGTGTTCAGCATGTCATCTCATGTGAGATGCAGTAACATCAGAAGCATAGAGTCTTTGAAGTCTTGGAGTTAGCGGGAAATAATACATCTACTTCTATGGTACTAATTTCTGTTTCGTTGAACACTTTCTAGGCTTAAACCTAGATTGACCACAAAAGTTGCATTCTTCTAAGTTTACATCATCTCCCCAATACAACATATATCCCAACCGACAACAATCAATCTTTTCCATAGGCAAACCAAGACCCCTAATCAATTTCTTCATATTATAAAAACTATCAACCATTGTATGATTAGCAAGCAATGATTCATTATACCATTCCATAACACTACAAGAAAAATGTGGATTAGCGACGGAAACGTAGCGACGAAAAAATTACCGTGGAAAATTAGCGACGGAAAGCATATTTCTGTCACTAAAATTGAGTGATTTAGCGACGGTACTACTATTTGTCGCTAAATTTGGAGGCAATTCATCGCGGCTAATTTAGCGACGGAAAATATTGTTGTCGATAATCATTACAAGTTAGCAACGAAAAATTATCGATGAAAAATATACCGTTGGAAATTAGCGACGGAAAGCATATTTTCGCCGCTAAAATTGAGTGATTTAGCGACGGTACTACTATTCGTTGCTAAATTTGGAGGGAATTCGTCGTGGTAAAATTAGCGACGGAAAAATATGGCCATCGATAATCACTACAAGTTAGCAATGAAAAATTATCGCTAGAAATTAGGGACGGAAAGCGTATTTCCGTCGCTAAAATTGAGTGATTTAGCGATGGTACTACTACTTGTAGTTAAATTTGGAGGAAATTTTTGACGGAATAAAAAAAAATTGAGTTTACCTACGGAATTTTCCGTAGGTAAATAGATTTAGCGACGGAATTTTTCATTCCGTCGGTAAAAAGGCGGGAATTATTGGCGGAATAAAATTTTTTTGAATTTACCTATGGAAATTTCTGTAGGTAATTCCGCTGGTAAATTCTTTATAAATTCTGACATCTCTCTCTCACTTGTGTCTTCTTCTTCCTTCTTCCTGTGTCTCCTCTTCGATTTTCTTGGAGCTCATTTCTCTGTTGTGGACTCTTTTTTTGCTCATCGACATTGTCTTCTCCAACCATTGTCATTGTGTCCTTCGGTGGAGGTATTTTTGCAACTACTGTTGTGTTTTTTTGTATATTGGATGAAATTTAATTTAGGTATTTATTACTTTCATTTATTTGTGTATTTTGTGATTGGAAAATAACTTTAAGATATAAATATTAGTGATAGAAGGGACAAGACATGATTTTAGTTATGATATTGGGATAAGTTTCTGATACATATAAGGTGTTTGATGAAATGTCTGTTTTTTTTAAATAATTTCAGTTCTATATTTTTGGTTCTTTTTTAGTATGTTTTTAATTATTTCAATTCTTTTACTTGAAATAATGAAGTTATCTTCAAGGTAGCTTCTACAGAAACTAAAAACTTTGCAGGTAAATTTTAAAAAATAGTTTTCAGCAAATTTACCGACTGAAAAATTTTCCGTTGGTAAAATATTTGATTTAGCGACGTAATTTTTTCCGTCGCTAATTACCGACGGAAAAGCCAATTCCGTTGGTAATTTTCTGACAAATTTTTTTTATTTTATATCGTCGGCAATTTCGTAGGTAAATTTACCAACGGAATTTACCTACGGCCGTATCTCCGACGATTTTTTTCGTCAGTAAATTTCGTTGCTAAACAAGGTTACCGACGGAATATGTCCAAATTCTTTCGGTAATTTTCGTCGTTAAGTTCCATTTTTCTTATAGTGAATAAACTCAACGCATCAAGATATATAAGCCTTGTTTGTTTTTGGGTCAAGACAAAGATAAGCAAATTGTTTCAATGAGTAGCCCACAAAGATACAAGGTGCGGACCAAGATTGAAGTGTGTTGTCGACATACGGACGTAGCCATGGAAAACGTAAGCAACCAAACGGATGGAGGTGTTTGTAGGAAGGTTGAGTTTGACAAAGAATTTCATAGGGAGACTTCATGTGAAGTAATGGTGTTGGCATGCGGTTAATGAAATATGTTGCCGTTTGAGAAGCAAAAGACCAAAAAATAGGAGGAAGGTGAGTAAAGTGAAGTAGAGATCAGGCAGTTTCGACAATGTGACGGTGTTGACATTCTACTATATCATTTAGTTCAAGTGTGCGGGGAGGAGGAGTATAGTGTGAGATGCCATGAGTAGCCAAAAAATAGTGGAGTTTTAGAAACTCAACCCATTGTCAATATAGAGGGATTTTATTTTTGTGTGAAACAAAGAAAACAAAGCTTGAAAGCAAGAAGCCGCTGGAAAAATTTTGTATTCCGCTAGGATGAAAACAACTATGATACCATATAGAGATTAGGTTGTGTAAAGAATGATTCAATTCAACCCCAATCAAATGTTACATAGGTACATCAATAAATGAGTAACAAAAATATCTACAATATCTTAACAAACTAGATAAGAAGAGTAGATATAATCTATGACTAAGTCATGCCTTATCATGAAAGACTTAAATAGTCTCAAAACCCTAATCCTAACAAATAAGGAAAAGAATCGTAAGTTAGAAAGAATCCTGAATAACATAAAAATTAAAACTTCAAGGCTATATATCATCTACATCATGGCTAGAGCCCAGAGTTCGTATACTTGCATTCGAAGCAACATATGGTTGACCTTACACTCGCACAATAGCGACTCGTTATGTATTAAAGCTTATTCAAAGCTCAAAAGAATGTTTATTACAAAAAAAAAAAAAAACCTATAATGTAGGGAATAATATTATTATGGTCATTTGTAGTAAATTAATATTTTATGAATGAAATAATTTATTATGTATTTTGTATTATTAGAAACTTAAAATATTCTTAGTTAATTAAAGTAATAAAATCATTTTTAAAATAAATAAAAGTACCGAGCAGATACACACATTTTACTTTCATAAAAATTGTCAAATACCCGTGCCTAAAACCCTTTAACAATATATTTTCTTTAATTAAAGTTCAAATTCTTTGATGCATATAAGGACAGTATTTTTAATTATGTTTTAAATTATTTAATGATAGAAAGTGTCTAACTTACCCCCAAAACTAGCTCAAACGGGAGAGGTTTGCATATTATTATAAACTTTTAAATGCCTCTGTAATTGTCCGATATGGAATTCCTGACACACCCCCCTCAGTCCAGAGCAGGACTAGACATCTGATTGACACGTTGGACAAAGGGATATAACCGGGCACCGCCTCAAACCATCAAGATAAACTGGCTCTAATGCCATGATAGAAAGTGTCTAACTCACCATCAAAAACTAGCTCAACAGGGAAAGGTTAGCATACTATTATAAACTTTTGAATACCTTTGTAATTGTCCGATGTGGAATTCCTGACATTTAATTTTATTTAATAATAGTCTATTTTATGACAGTGTTTAACCTTTTAAACCTTAAATTTTTTATCTTACGGGTTTAACTTCCGGTCTAATTTTTAATACATTATTAAAATGCAAGTTGTGCCTTCTAGTTCTAGTTGATAATGTATCTCATTTTTCTTTTAAAAAACATATTAAAATCTAAACCAACCTTGTTGAACAAGGCCAACATATATAAAATAACCCTAGTCTCATTCAATCCGTCATCTTTCCAGTGCAAAAAGTCTCAGGAATGGTCGTAACTTGCTATGTATCGTAGAAGATAAGCTAACTAAATAAATAATACTCTAATACCATCGAACACGAGAGGATAAATTTGTAAATTTTATTTTGGTGATATGTCATTAACAACTTGTTTATATGAGTTTTTTATTTTTTTTGAATTATTTAATATTTGCAATTGAAGTTAATTGATTTAAAAATAATTACTTCATAATTTGAAAATATTGTTTTCAAATTTCATCTGTTGGCAAATTTCATGAAGCTCTTATATAATTTAAGAAATTTATAAAAATTAATTTTGAAAAATCTTATTATATATATATATATATATATATATATATTTCAATTTAATAAATATCATATAGATAAATCAAGTATTATTTATACGATAATTCAACATAACTCTTAAACTCGAATTGAAGTAACTGAATTTGGTTTTGATTAATAACTTATTATAATGACATAAATTATTAATTTAAAATGAGTTCAATTTATTTAATTCAAATTTAAGAACTAAATTATGTTACCATGTATATGATATTTGATTATTCTGTATATAATATTCAAAATTTTTATTATTTTTTGTTTTCTGAAAATAAAAATTATAAAGAATTTTTTCAATAATTTTAAATATATGAAAATTTTCTAAAATTTACCATGTATTTACATATATAATATATCATGGAAATCGGACCAAATCAAAGGTTGGTATGGTTTACTTTAAATATAGTATTCTATAAGTCAACGATCACATAATTATCAAAAATAAAAATAAAATTGAATGGGTTTAAATATGAAAATTTTAAGGTAACTAATTTTTCGTTTAACTTTTTTAGTTTATATTATTTTAATAACTTCTTGTTAAAAATAAATAAATAAATAAATAATTGGTCGCTTTTAATATTTTTTATAAATCTAAATAAATCAATTAATTTTTAATAGTTTTTATTTTTAATTAAATTATAAATTGTAATTAAAAATAGTATTTTTAAATTATATTTTAAATTCTTTAGTTTTTTTGAATGATGGTGTTTTTATTTTTTTTAAGTAACTAAATGGGCCGGGCCGATCCACAGGTCGGTCAGCTCTAGCCTGTCGGACCATAGTCCGGCCCAGCCCGGCCCCGCCATTGACATGCATAATTATTCCACCTATAATGAATTGGGTATTGGAATCTAGGCCACTGGCCTGTAAATGATATCCAACAATTATTTAAATCGGAGACCTGGCCCATTTCTAACCGGATCCTCTGTCAATCCGGTTTTGGGTCATGTATTTTTGGGTACCACAAGTCACGTGACGTCTTGACCGAACATCACATGCGCACGCGACTTTGAATCGCTTAGCATGTAATAAAGCGAAACTAAAACTAAAAGACATTTAAATTTCAAACGCTAAGCGGAACGCGCAGGCAGAGAGACAGAGAGCGAACGAGGATGGTTGAAGTGGACGAGACGACTGTCGGAATCACAGTAGACGGCGGAGGAAGTGGCAGCGGAGACGACGCCGTGATGATGGGTTCTGAAGAAGATGGTCAGCGAAGTGGGAAACCTGGAAGAGTTCGAGTGAAGGGTCCTTGGACCCCGGAAGAGGATGCGATACTGAGTAGATTAGTGGGCAAGTTTGGTGCGAGAAATTGGAGCTTGATTGCTCGTGGAATCGAGGGTCGATCCGGGAAGTCTTGTCGTCTCCGATGGTGTAATCAGCTTGACCCCTCCGTTATGCGGAAGCCCTTTACTGGTATGTCGCAAAATTTTCCCTTTTTCGGTTGTTTTTTCCACTATTGTTGATTTTGAGGAATTGAAACTAATGGTTGAGTAAGTTTCCCTGTTTGTGCTTTGGGATTTTAATGGGCTTGAATTTGAACGGAATGATCCGAAAAAAGAACAAGCTTTTCAGCTTTTGGTGTCATTGCATCGAACTTATTTGCCAGTTGGTTTCGGAGGGACGGATCCAGGGGGGGGGCTGGCAGGGGCTATAGCCCCCCCAAGACTAAAATTTTTTCATATATATATAGGCGCCAGCCCCCCCAGACTAAAATTGTTTTTAGAATATATACATATATATAGGCGCCAGCCCCCCCAAGACTAAAATCCTGGATTCGTCGTTGTGTGTGTGTGTGGTTGTGCGTGCGTGCGCGTGCATGCGTGTGTAATATATATACAAGACCTTCCTAGTTATATAAGACCCAGTAGAAATCCCTCATTTAAAATATTAAAACTAACACCTTCCATTAATATGGTGAGAACTAGAGTTCTTTTAGAGTTAGGTTTGTTGGGCAACCAAGCCCGCTCTACAGGAATATGTTTGATCCATAGAAATATGATTTCTTGATTAATGGGTAAATTTTAACTAGAAATGTTGATTTGTTGGATAAACCCAAAGTCAACGTGGATAGAGGGGAAGTTTGGTAGTGTACATGCAATGTACATGCATCAAGAGTTGATAGCTCAATGTGTGTGCACACATTAACAGTTGATAACACTAGATTCGATAGTTGAATTATAAATGCAATTGGTATGACCGATACCTATCGATTGATTCAGGGTGGCTTATTGGACAAACCTAAGATCGGTCCTAGAGATATTGGATATTGACTCACTAAGGGAACTTTTATACAAGTTCTCTCAGATTCATATTGGCGGTTATGGATTGGCGAGAAAATTGTGGGAACCATACTGCATGTTATTAAAGTCCTAATTGACATGTATTTACGTACAGTCTAATACCATTTCTCTTTCGACATTAGGTTGCAAGAATCGACATCATGACTGCTAGTGTGAACCTACGCTCACT
>JANZLX010000005.1:141527-171037 GCA_025531955.1 Erythroxylum orinocense | reverse complement strand
GCTATAGAGCTCCAATTGAGGTGATTCTTGAACCATTAGATTTCTAAGACACATATCTATCCCGACTTGAAAAAAAATTACACATATATAGTAAAGAATATGGATTGATAATTGTCCAATAAGGGTTCAATGGATGAACCATTCGGGTAATAGCCACACTTAAGGTTTTATGTTTTTACAAAAAGGGTTGGGTTTCGGTAACGGTGCCCAACATCTTGCTTTTATATCTTTCCAACCCCATCAAGCAATCTTAGTACTTCAACTTCTTGGAGGACATAGGTACCTCTAGATATTTGAAACGAAGACTTTGGATATTCAAACTAAATATCTCCTGCAGACTATTAGTATTAGAGATATCCTAAGAAAAGCACATTTGGCTTTTCAAGAAGTTAACTTTCAATCCAGAGATTCCGCAAAAATCCATGAGAGATTTGTGCAAGGTTGATATTAACTTCTGAACTACAACACAAAACATCATTAAATCATCATCAAAACTAAGATTAGTGAGTTGCAATACCTCACATTTGTGGTGATAGGAGAAGTTTGAATTTCCCAAAGTGTTATATCTGATAATTTTGATGAGAATTTCCATAGAGTTTGCAAACAAATATGGTAATAAAAGACCACCCTGCCTTATCTGATTAGGGCCTTTAAAGAGCTTAGTGGGAGATCCTTTCAAAAGCAAATTATAAGGTGTTGAGATGCACTCCTTAATCCAAGAAGTGAATTTAGAAGGAATACCGAACCTTACCAAATTGTTGGAGAAAAAAATCCAATTGATGCTGTCAAAGGCCTTAGAGAAATCTATTTTGATAGCACAACCTTTGATTGATATATTGGAGTTATAATCCTTCATTAGCTCTTGAGCTAGTAGGATATTATCAGAAATTACTCTACCATAAATGATAACACCTTGAGATTGATGAATTATAGACATAGAGGAACTTCGATCACCTTATAAATTGTGTTGCAACAAGACACAGCTTTGAAGTCATTTAAGGAGACAACCTATGGAACTTTGGGAATCAAGCAAAAGTTTGTGGCATTCATCTCCCTTAACATCCTACCTGAATGTAGGAATTCCTGCACCATCTCAACAAGCAAACTGCCAGTTATATTCCATATGCATTGAAAAAGAAGCATTATACCCATCGGGACCAGGTGCTTTACTCATATTCAAAGAGAAAAGAACATCGTTGATCTCCTGGTTAGTAGTAGGCAAATGTAATGATTCCATATTAGAGTAACCAGGAGGTGACCCAATCATATTAACCAGATCTTATTTCTAGTCAATTTATGAATTTAACACATTTATACATCTCTCTCATGCTTAATAATAAGCATATGATGCATGCTTAATAATAAAAATATAATGCATGAAATTTGTAGAATTAGACATGTATAGGTGTTCTCAAGGCTAAACATTTGTGATAAATTTCATCATCAAAATAATAATGACTTTTATACCATATTAAAATGTGATCAATCTCTATCTATAAAGAGAAGAAATAGCTCATATATAAATAAATCCATATTTTTAATGAAAACCCCGAGACATTAAATTACAAGATGATTCTTATATATAACATATGCTTAAATTTTATTTTTTGGTAAATTATAATTAAAATATAAAATTTTACCCAATTTTGAAACTATATATAATTATAAGTTATATTAATCGAATGCTTAAAGTTATGGTTTTTTACAAATATAACTTATAGTTTACTTTATCGTGAACATTATTGACGTAAAGTGTAACATATTCAAATCCTATTCCATGGTATAATACACATGGATTATTATTATTATTGTTATTTGTTAACTAAGAACATGAATAATATAATTACATTTAATTTTGAAATGGACAATTGAAATGATTAATGATTTTTTTTATTCCCAATACTTTTAGTGATAGAATTCAAGTTATGTTTAATCGTTTGAGTTTGTCAATCAGGCCAAACATGCGAATAAGAAAGAAGAGGCTTCAAGATGCAGTTAATGGGATAGTGAGAAAAGTGGTTACATCTGTAGAATTAAGCCAAAATTTAAGACAAGCGATGGTTTGCTTGATTCAAGCTAAGGTTAGAAAAGACTTCGATATGAACAAGACCTTTTACATGGTCATGTAATAGCACATATAATTTGTTAGACAATTTAACGATGAGACATGGTTTTCAACACAAGTGTGACCTAAATTGTGTACCATTCTACAAAGCTACAGTGAGATCTACAGTCACCAGTTAAGAGCATGGATTAAATTCACAAATTCATAGGACGATTTATAGTCTCCAGTTGTGAGCATATCTAAAATCATTAACATAAGTGTGAGAGTTTTCTTTTTTATTTTTCAAAAAACTTTTCAAACTTATAAAATTACTCCTGGCATTCAACTCATCTTTTAATTTTGGTTCTAGTTTTTCATAATGATAGGAAGATTCTTTTATAACTTTAATTCACGATTCCATATAATCATTGGATCAAGGTTTTATCTTTATCTTGTTTTAGCTGCAATGGGCATGATTACAAATCAAGTGTGTTAGGTTTCAAGGTCTCATCCTTAAGGTTCACAGTAGTTTGATATCAAAACTTTGGTACTAAAGTTAGGATATATCTATCGTTTATTTATTTTTATTTTTCTTGATTCCCTTTTTTATCTTTTTCTACATTCTTCTTTCTTGTTCTTGCCTATGTTAATTTTATTCTTTGCTTCTTCCTACATTTTTATGTATTGCCTTTTGTTCAATATCTTTTGGAGTTTATAAACAAGGAAATAAAGAATGTTCCTAAAATAAAAAAATAAAAAATGGTTAGGAAAAGAATACTTCTACTGTTATACTTTCCTAACCAATTTGGAAATTCTTGTTTCATTATGGTAACAACTTTAAATTTTGCTAAAAATGTTCTTGATATGTTTGAAATTTAGGATTATTGACTAATTATAACTTTGATTAGACTCCATAGTCTATTAAAATTGTTTGTTATCATTTAAATTCTTTTATTTATTCTCAGTCATTTCTTACTTATCTTTGCCTCCAATAAGATTTAAGATAGATTGGATACTACATACTTATTCCTCGATTTATTTTGATTAGTTCGATAAAGAATAAAAAAGGAAATGAGTAGTAAAAAGTAAGAGTGTGAGAGTAACATACTAGATAAAAGCCAAAAATTTAGAGTGAAACATGAGTGAATTGAGTAGTTTTAAATGAGAGAAATATGAAGGATTTTTTCGAGGATTTTTTTGATACTTTTTTAAATGTTAAAGCATGTTTGATTAGGACAATAGCCTGAATGCAGGAATGCAATGATTGGAGACATTAGAGATCAATTAGAGTTACAAGATAATGTCATAATCAATTTTCAAAGGGGACAATAACCACAAGTTTCTAATTTACTTTGATAACAATGGCAAGTTCTCTAAAATGATTTCAACGAGAGAGAAGAGGGAGATGACTTGCGAGATGATTACCAACCATAAAAAGATAATATGGGTAGATATATATATTAAGGTGATTAGCAAAATAAAGGATATAAAGGGGAGCCTAGGTGAGATGGCAACTACAAAAATATTAAAATAAAAATTCTTTCATTCCAAGACCGTAAGGCCTACTTAAAGTGGAAGAAGAAGATAAAGTTAATTTTTTACCACTATTATACCAAAGAGAAGAAGATAAAACTAAATGTTATTGTGTTTATTGACTACACTATTATTTAACAGGATTAGCTTTTAATAAATAGGCAAAAGAACTATGGAGGTCTATTAATATTATAAGATGACAATTTACCCCTAATCAATATGATAAAGATTTGTTTCAAAAATTGTAAGGCCTCATTCAAAGATCAAAGAGTGCTGAAAAATGCCATAAGGAGATTCAGATTGTAAAAATTTAAGTAACTGTAAAGGACGATTAAGAAGCCATTATGATTAGGTTTTAAATGGTTTAAATTGTGGGAATGCTAGCGTGGTAAAATTGCAACATCATATAGAGCTGAAAGATACACTTCATATGATAATAAAGGTCAAAAGGCAATTTAAAAGAAAGGACAATCTCTTAAAATATAATTTTTTTCATCCTTATGGAAATTAAGTTAGAAGAAACATGACAAGGTTGTCCTTAAGGTCAAAATTGAACCATCCAAAAAAGGAGGAAAAATGCCTAGTAAAGTGAAAGTTAAATATAAGATCCAAACTTTTACTTATATCATTAACATCTAAATAAGTATATGAGAATCAACTCATATTAAGAGGAGAGAGTGAGAAAAAAGAGAGAGTTGAAAAGAATGATAAGAGATCAACAAATGGAAAAGAAAAAATTAGTAAAAGAAAAAAAGAATGTTTTAGAGAAAAACAAAGAAATAAATGAGCTTCTATACTGGAGAGAGTGAGGTTAAGAGAGTTTTTTTTAAATTCTAATTAGCCTATAATTGTACTCTTGTACAAAGAAGATTATTTTAATATTAACAATCTTGATATTTCTTGTCCAGGATTTTTGTTTCTTTGTTATATGATTTCCAAGGTGTATTCCCTGATAATATTCCTAGTGATTTACCACCAATAAAGTAAAAGAATATCCTGTTTATTTCATACTCTATGCTATTATTCCTAATTAACCAATAGCCTATAGAAGTAATATAAAGGAGACAACGGAACGATAAAGGCAAGTTGAGGATAATTTATAAAAGAAAACATGTTTTACATAGCACAAGTCTATGTGTTATTCACGTATTATTTGTTTCTAAGAAGGATGAGTTGTAAAGGATGTGTGTTAACTATTAAATTGTCAATAAAATAATAATAAAATCTTAATTAATTACACAATTCTTATGCGTTCACAAAATTAATTTGACTATAAAATAGGATGAAAAAATGATATAGGTAGAAGATATACACTAAAATGAAATATGGATTATATGAGTAGTTAATGATGCCTTTTGGATTATTTACTATACCTAATATGTTCATGAGATTAATGAACCATTTTTAAAGTGTTTTTATTAAAAAATTATAGTTATTTATTTCGATAATATTCTTATCTACAAGACAACTTTAAATGAGTATGTTGTGCATGTAAAAATATTTTGAATGTTTGAAGATAAGAAAAAATATATAATAACTAAAAAGGTGTTCATTTTACATAGATATAAAGTGATTTTTCTTGAATTTATTATGAGTGCAAAAGGGGTATAGGTGGACGAGGAGAAGGCTAAGGCTATTTAAGAGTGACCTACACCTAGATTTATAACTAATATGAGGAGTTTTTATTACCTAGCTAATTTTGATAGGAGGTTTAAGAAGGATTTTAGTACCCTAGTTGTACTCCTCACTTAAGTTGTCAAAAAGTCCACTGATTTTAAATGTGGTAAACTAAATTGTACTTTTAATTTGAATAAAGAAGGATTTTCTTTACTCCTTTATTAGCTTTTCCTAACTTTCCTAAAACTTTTGAAATTAAGTGTTTTGTATTGAGAATAAGTATTGATATCTTTATATATATAAAATTAACTAGTTTCCTATTTTAGAGAGAAATTTGATAAAGCTGATCTTAATTCATCTAACTTATGACAAGGAGTTTCATGCATTAGTGTGAGCTTTATAGACATATAAACATTATCTATGGTATAAAGACTTCACTATTCACACTAACCATGACTCCTTGAACTATCTGAAAAGGTAAGAGAAGTTAAATCAATAACATGCCAAGTGGATGGAGTTTATTGACATGTTTCTTTATTCAAGTACAAGCAAAATGAGAAAAATGTCATGGTTGATGAATTATCCCAAGGGTACACTATGATTTCTATATTGTATGCAAAATTTTAAGGCTTTAAGGATGATAAATAATTATATGAGAATGATGATGATTTTATATGTATCTTTAGGGCTTATAAGAAAACAACTTTGTAAATTTATTTAAGTACGATAGGTTTTGTTTAAGAAAAACAAATTAAGTGTGTGCAGGAGTTCTTTAAGAGAGTTATTAGTGCCTGAGGCCTATAGGGAAGGTTGATGAGTTATTTTGTCATTAAAAGGACTTTAGATATTTTTCTCAAACATTTATTTTGGCCTTACATGTGTCACAATGTTGAAAGAATTTGTGTTAATTGCAACACAAGTAAACAAGCTAAGTTTAGGATTAGGCCAAAATGGCTAAATGAACCCAAATGTTTACATTAATATACAAAATGGATTCTAATGTTTCATGGTGTTCACATTGAACCCTAACGTTTGTCAAACATTCAAAATGACCCTAACATTTGGAAAACATTCATATTGAACCCTAACCACTAATCGTGTTAGGGCACTGTCAATTATCTACTGATATGGTCAAAAATTTACTGACGCGTATTTTTTTTGAATTTTTATTATGGGACCCACTAGAAGTAGATGCGAGCATTTTTTAAATAGAGGTGGGTCCCACCTCTATCTTTAAGATATAATTGTTTACCCAGGTAGCTCTGAATTATTCATGTCTAGGGCACCGCAAGCTACTTGAAATTTTTCTTTCAAGTCAGTTTCTGTTCGCAAAGCTTGTTCCTTGAACCAAACTTGATAGTTGGATGATCCTTAATCATGTCCTTGTACCTTTCAAACCCTTTTTGAAGTTGGATTTTCTGCTCTTCAATGAGAATCAAAGGCTCAATTCTCTTAAATAAAGATGCAACTTTATGACATTCTTTATAGGCATATGTTTGTGCTTTCACCAGAGCAATATTCTTCATTTCCAGCCGTTTCATCAAGAGACAAATACTTTCATCTTTTTCCTTGTTTGAGAAACTTTTCTTAGTCTTAACTTCTCTAAGATTTTGGAACTCGGCTATTCTAGATTTCAAAACCCATGACATTACAAAACCCTCCTCATTTTGTAACTTTAACTGCCCTATCTCAAAAAGACAGTTCTCCAATTCCTTTTTGAGCCCTTCCACTTCTGCTTTTTTTAAATTCTAGTTTAGATCTATACTGATTTAGTTCTATAATTAACTTTTCCAGTTGTGAAGTCAACTCAATGTCTTTAGCTTTAAGATTTGCAAAACAATCTTTCTGCATCTACTCCACACGTTTAAGCTTGTTTAAATGTTTTGCAATAGAAGAGTTTCCCACATCATGAATCCGAGTTTCCTCTAGTTCTCAAATGCATGCAAGTGGTCTCTCTTGCTCTAGCTTTCCAACTAGGTATTCATTTTCTCTATAAAACGTCTTCTTTGTGGCTAATGCATATCTTAGAGCAACAATTTCTTTGTCTCTCTGAGAGGTCAAATGTTCAATTTTTGACCAAGGTTGCTCACGCTCGTTTAAGACATTCTCTAAACATGATTTAAATTCAAAATTTTCAACTTCCAAATATTTCCTCTGCATTTATTCTTGAGCTAGGGCTTGGTTGCACATTTTCAACCGGTTACCATGGTCTTCTGAAATTCTGCTATGAGAATCCAAGCTTGTTTGCAGTGAACAAACCTCATCAATCAGTGTAGACTTTTTATGCTCCCATTCCTTGTTGTGTCTGAATTGTTCTCGTAACTTTTCATTTGCTTTTTCTATATGTTTAAATTGCTCTTTTTTCCATTCTAGCTTATCCTCAACCTTTTTACTCCCCTCCTCGAACTTAAGAAGCATGTAATCTCTTTCTATCAATTTTTTGGGTGCTTTTATCTTCTTTTCTATTTCTGAAAACTCCTTTTGAAACGCCTACAAAAGTCTTTTTAAACCTTCATTCTTTGCCATAAGCATATTGATCTTTAGCTATTGATCAATGCTTTTCCCATCCAGACCATCCAAAGCCAGCACCAATCCTCTTTTTTCCTCCTCCCATTTTTTGCAGTTCTCTTCACAATCAACTAAGCTTATCAGATGTAGTGCTTAGACTCCCAATCAGGGACGGATCCAGGGGGGCCGGCAGGGGCTATAGCCCCCCCAAGACTAAAATTTTTTCATATATATATAGGCGCCAGCCCCCCCAGACTAAAATTTTTTTAGAATATATACATATATATAGGCGCCAGCCCCCCCAAGACTAAAATCCTGGATTCGTCGTTTTCGGCAGTGAAACTAGTTTACTCAAAATGAGGCTTTTATATGAAATCACTAAGTTAATAGCCCGACGCTGAGGAAATGTGGAACTTTTCTTGTTCTTGACATATTTAACATGTGATTGAGACTGAAAGTATTTAGCTTTATGTGCGTGTTATGTTTAATGAGCCGTTGCATAACTTGATAGGATGTTTTACTCGGGAAAAAATTAAACCTCTTTTGGGAGTCTAGAACATGAATCTGGGGATGTGTTACGAGAATGTAATTCATTCTGTTGTGGGGTTTTTGCGATGGAGTTTTGAACGTGTTAGTAGAGTTTTTAGTACGTTAGTGCATGTGATGACAAATTTGATGTTTTTGCAGAGGAGGAGGATGAAATCATTGCTGCAGCACATGCTGTCCATGGAAACAAATGGGCTGTGATTGCTAGGCTACTACCAGGGAGAACAGATAATGCTATAAAGAACCATTGGAATTCCAGTCTAAGGCGCCGGAACACAGAGTTTGAGAGGAAGAGGATGTTATCTCAAAATGTTGAGCAAGATGCAAGCTTAGACATAGTCAAAGCATCTTCCGAGGAAACTTTTTCGGGTGGAGATGTCAGTTCATTTAAATCTTTGGAATTAAAAGATGTAAGCTCTGGTGATAATTTGGATGACCAACAGGATGACAAGCCTCTGCCAGAAATTCTTTTAAGTCACGAAGCAGAAGACCTCACTACCGTTTTCCGTCCTGTGCCGCGTGTAAGTGCTTTTAGTGTTTTCAATACAATTGAAAAGCCAGAAATTGCATCACCATGTACAAGACCAGTTCCAATGCAAGGATCCTTACTTCATGCTTCAAAATCAGATGATTGGATCTGCAGATTGCTTGAGGGAGTTCATAATGAGCAGTTGGTTCCTCACCAGTGTGGCCATGGTTGCTGTTATGGCCAAAGTAGTCAAAATCAGAGCTCTTTGCTGGGCCCTGAATTTGTGGATTTCTTGGAGCCCTCAACATTTCCTAGTTTCGAGTTGGCTGCAATAGCAACTGAGATTAGTAATATGGCGTGGCTCAAAAGTGGGTTGGAGTGATATGTGATGATGATGTCAGCAAGATATCTCTTGCATCGCGGTTGCAAAGGAGTCCTGGGGAACCGGAGCAAAGGATCATACCATCTTGATTAGAGTAACATCAAGTTATTAGGTATTCATATCATTGTGATGTGAATTTGAACTGTTAGGCACTCTCTTTTTTGTTCTGTGCATAATACGAGTTAGCACTTGGTGGAAAATAGCATGATGTCAGATCATTGTTCAATGCTTATTTAATTGACCAGATGGACCGAAAACATGTAAACCATGAATGATGCCGAAGAAAAAGGAGAGGCAATAACAGTGGCTGTTACAAGTAATGCTGATTGGCTTCAGTGGCCGGAATTGTGATTATGTAGTGTGAGACTATTTTCATATTCTTATTGAGGGGAGTGTTAAGTATGTCTGGTACCAAATAAGGGAGTTCTTAGCTCATGGCGTCTTTGGTTCTTAGGATTCTTGAAGCAACGTTGTTGAATTGACGAATAGCTGCACAAAAGGGTGAATATATTCAAGCTTCAGTGCATAAAGATGCCAACCATATAAATCCTGAGGAGGTTCACCCTTATTCTTTATTCAACTCATTGAAATTACTCTTTAGGAGTATCTGAGGTTGGCTATGCATAGTTTCCTTTACTAATACATTTCGTTACTATTATTATGTATAGTTGATGAGGACCGCACAGTTATCCCTCTTAAACTCCATTTTTGCTTCTTGTTTCCCCAGGTCAGCGAACTTGCAATTGCAACTGCACAGTCAATCTTGTTTCCAGGGAAAGGTTAGGGTACCGCCACCCTTCACAGACACAAATTAGATACACTTGCAAGGGGATCCCTAATGTGTGATGAACTTAATCAGCATTATTGATGGTCAAAGGTGGAAATGATATGAAAACTTCAATGTTTTTCTGTGGAAATGATATGAAAACTTCAATGTTTTTCTTCTTTCCATTGCTCCCCATTACTGACAATTTTACACATAAATTACCATTGAAGTGTTTGTGATGATATAATACTGCACTTTGTTTAAATACCTTGGAACTCAAAAATTTGTCTGTTATGGTATTGGGATCAGTCCAAAATCCTCAACTATCATCTGGTTTTGGTGAACAAACACAAGAAATATATCCCAGCTAATTTGATGTCTACTTCTTTAAGCTAGGTTGTTCCTGTTTGCCTACCTACTCCTTTTTGAAGTGAGGAAAAAACAGGATGTTTGGTAAAACTCCACGGCAACTTCTCTCATGTTATTTAACAACATAAAAATAAAAAGGTAAGACTACTTTCGTATGTGATATGATTTCTTGCTCATAATCTTTGTTCTTCTTGATTCTCTTAACGTTCAACTGCATCATGAGCACAACATGAACACAGAAACTAGAAACCAGAATGTCAATCCTCCTGTCTTGTAATAAGTCTAGACATAAAGTTGAAGAGATTGATAACAACAATGATGGCTCATCTACCTTTTTTTGGCAGATTCAAGCATCAAAATGGAATTTAGCATCTGGGTTCTAGCCTAAACACTATTTTCTACTCAGTCACCTATCCTTTTCAATCTTTTTATCTTCTTGTCGCTTTACATTATGCATTTTATTGGAATTTATCTCCTTTTTTTTTCTTTTATCATTGCTTTGTTTTATTTTATGTTCTTTATTATTTTGATGGTATATTATATGTCTAAAGACGTTAGCTTTTGTGTATTTCACGCAAAGGTGCATACGACGTGAGTCACGGACGTTGATGTGGTCCATGCCTGGTCAACTGCTTCCAATGACTAAATTGCAACTAATTAAACTTCCTATGTATCAAAAGGTCATGTATATGTTTCTCAACTAATACAATTAAACATATTGCTGTATTAACGTACAAATTAATCCTACAATGACCTTATATTTTTTAACGTGATTGAAAAAGATACCACTTCTTGATAGATTTTGATTTTGAAATGCAACATTTAGATATCACCAACAAAATGAAAATGAAGTTTTGACATTCTTTTTCTTGGGAAAAAATGAAAATGACATTTTAACTAATGTTTAAAAAATCGAACTGGAAATTAATCCGACAGAACAAAAAGTTTAGGGTTTAAAAAGTTAAAACAATATTAAACCGTATAAAATCGATTAAAGATTAAATTAAATTAAATAATTTGAAATATAATTGTTAGAGATTTTTATCTTTCGAAGAATTTAAAGTTTAATTAAAAATTAAATTATTAAATAAAAATTTATTAATTTATAAAAACTAGCCAATTAATTAATAAATTTATCAGTTTTTATTATTAAAATTAATTAAATCAAAAAATTTAAGATAATTTAAATTTTTTATTATTAAATTGATTGACTTAAATTTGTAATAATTAATTTTAACTTATATGTTCCTGTTCTGATGTATAGGAGTCCTAGGAAATTTACAGGACACAGGAGACATTTGCTTGAGGTTTTCTCATTTGTCATAAGCGTGGGACTTGTACATGCGATGTAAAACTCTGTTTGATCACAGTAAAGATTCTAATCAGAGATGATCTTAGATACACGATGTCATATGCTACAGCATGAAATATCCTAACAATTTCCCGAGTGTTTTTTCTTACATTAATCACAGAAATCTCCTTGGCAGACCCCACTGCACGTTTCTGTTTCCTAGCTTTGCAGTGTCTCTCAGTCCAAAGTTTCATCCAGTACCCAAAAACATGACTCTTCATGTCTGAAACACCCCAAAGGTCCTTTCTTTCTTACTATATATGTTCGTAATGTGAGTGCATTGTTGGGTAATGAAGCTAAAGCTTCGAACTTTGGTGTTTCCGTTTTGTTGTTTGTTTAGTTTGTTTTGTTCAGGCTCTTGAGTTTGGTTAACGAAAGCAATCGGTAATGGAGTTGCAGCATCACCTAATCCAATACCCACTTCTTTAAATCGCTTCATTATATGTTGAATTGTTTCAGACCGCTGAAAAGATTCAAACTTTATGTCACTTGAGATCTCTTGTTAGTCCCCAGGAAGAACCAAAGTCGTGGTCTTTTCAAGACATTGGAAATGTCAGCTTTGGAAATGTCCCATGTGGATATAGAGCAAGGGACATCTCCTCGTTCACTTGTCGGAACTGACATCGGCTGCTTCTCCGATGCAGAAGATGGATCTCCTCAGTCGCAGTTCTATTCAACAGCTGGTGGGTCTTATGATGACTATGGTTTTGAGTGTGTCTCGGACTTGGAGATTTTTGATGGGGTTGTTTTGGAGTCTAGGAGAGCATCTTCAGTGTCTGATTACTCTGTAGAGGTGGAGATAGAGACCGGAGTAACTGAGATAAAGGTACATTTGGCTAAAGTTGAGAAAAACTGTAGGATTTGCCATCTTGGGTTGGAGAGTAACAGTCATGAATCAGGTCTACCTGTGCAATTGGGTTGCTCTTGTAAGGGTGATTTGGCTACTGCTCATAAACAGTGTGCAGAGACTTGGTTCAAGATTAGAGGTAACAAGTAAGTAGACAAAACTCCACGGTTCTACCTCTGATGCCTCTCATTTTCAATGGTAACATTGGGAATTTAAGTGTTTTTAACTTGTATTTGCGATCCCAAATGGAGAATTCCCATGTGGTTGTTCATGGCCTTCATGTGTCTGTTGATGCTTTTTGACCATTCATGGTGAGAGTTGCCATTTTCACACGAACTTGTCATCATATAAATACACAAAGTGACAGTAGAAGCATCTATCTACTTAAAGAGTTACCAAAAGTTTTATTCAGTTAGTTTGTGAAGGGAAAAGCATGATTGGAAGGATATGAATTGTAATGAGAAAAGGGAAAGTGGAGAATTGATTGAGTCTTCTATTATACAAGTTCATGTAAAAGGACAAGAGGCACGTTGCATTAAGGCACACCAGTTTTCGTGATGTGTCCAGGAATTTCAGAATCTCTTCTTTCTGGTTATTTTTCTTTTTGTGGAAATGGAGATTTGACACCTAGTTGGTGTTTGTTTGCTTTAGCCTCTGCTTAGAGCAGATATCTTGCTTCTTTTTCTTGCGCTAACGAGCCTAAGCTCAAAGGTGCATTTTCCCAACACCAAGTGCCTTTCTGATAAAAACAGAGAAAAAAAAGAGCCATAGCACTCTCCTTGATAAAAGTAAAATTTGAGAATCATTTGATAGGTAGTTATAGAGTCTGCTACTTGCTTCTGAAGGTACACAGTTTGGATGCTATGTAATTGTCTTATGAGTGACAAATTCATATATCAGATTAGAGTGCCTCAGATCCATTTTTCATTACTATGCCATACACTATGACATCTCACTTCTTTGGATTTGGGCAGGAGAATAGTTTCACAATTAGGTAGGATTTGAAGGATCTGAATACTGATCTGGTTGAGAACTCCTTTTCTGATCTGGAAACTCAATTAATTTTCCAGACTGTTTTGATATTGCCTAGAAACTTTTGGACTTACCATTTTCATGTTCGTTCTGAATCTGTATTTATCATGTAAAACCCGCAAATGATTTGGTTTCTGATGTCATCTACCTTGTTCCTAGACTTATATTGCTTCTCCAACTGTTATTTTATCGTGCCATCTTTGTCTCTTTGAGTTTATTAGTGTTCCGGTGTTAATCTGGTTTGCTTAATTGTCTACCAGGATCTGTGAGATTTGTCAGTCTATTGCACGCAATATTGCCGGGCCAAATGAGGTAGAATCAATAGATCAATTGAACGAGACAAGTAACACTACAATAATGCAGACAGTTTCGACATCCGTCCCCCATTCAGAAACACGAAACTTCTGGCATGGCCACCGGTTCCTAAATTTCTTGCTAGCTTGCATGGTTTTTGCATTTGTTGTATCATGGCTTTTTCACTTTAATGTGCCTTCTTAAACTTCTGTAAATGATGCCTTGAGAGAACTACTAAGGAGAAGAAAATGGAGTTATGAAATGATTATAGTAAGTGTTTTTCTTCTGAGAACTAGCTATGTTACAAGAGTTAGAGAAGAATTTTAGGTTATGGTACTTGAAGAAGTTAGAGTGCAGAACCTTGCAAGGGATCTGGTAGGAAGTCTACAGAGTGACTAACAATCCATATATATATATATATATATATGCTTGTTCCATAAAATCAATTTGTAGGTACTTGAATATTGGATTCATCTGTTTCACATGTTGTGCATAACTGATCTTACAAGGTGGTGTTGATCTACATATTCTTTTTCTCTTACCTGGTGTTACTGGGATTGAATTTTCCATGAGAAGTGACAAAAACCTGTGTAATGAGTTAGCTTATTTGTTGCTATGATCATTCTTTGAGTTTCCAGTTCAAGTAATAAGTCGACCACTATTGCAGTAACGGTAACATCCAGTTCTCAGTTTAAAACCTTGGTAATATCGAACAACTAGTCAAACCAAAAGATCAAGATTATGCAGGGCCATGAATAGTAAAACAAAACTACCGTCAAAGAATTCTGTAAAGCCGAAAAGCACAAGAGAGAAGAAAAAATTGTTTACATACACGAGCCTAGACGAAGTTTGTGATATATAAAAAGTAAGCTATACATCTTCAATTTTTTTTCCTTTTGGTTTCCAAGTTAGTGCCATCTTTGAGTGCTTCCTGTGCATCATGCTTCATTCCAAGACTGAGTAGACAGGTTGCTTGAAGATACGAAGCAATATACCACTCAGGAGACACCACCTGGGCTTGCATAGCATCTCCAAGAGCTTCTTGTGCCATATCATTCATTAAGTAAGATATACACCGCCTAGCGTACACAGTTGGTGACACCATTGTCCCACCATCAATGAACTACAAATGACATAAGGGAAAACCTTAGCTCCTCCCGCAAACAAAAAGGATCTTATATTCATATACACTCTTGTATGTGCAGTTTTGATGTCTAATTTGATACCCCATTCACTCAAAGTAAAAAGTAGCCACCATGCTTGGTTGCTTGTAAGTAAATTGACTAATCACACAAGGCTAAACCCGAACTGCAAGCCAAGAATTGAGAACAGGAAAGGCTTACTTGTGTGTAGCAATCAATTGCAGTTGCAAAATCCTTAGCTCGAAAAGCAGCATCTCCATGCTTCTTAGAGTTCAATGTCTCCTGCATTTGGCTAGTCCACATTTGGAATGAGAGCTGCTTCGTGAAGAAGGAAGATGGAGCAGTCAATTAGAGTTGAGCAAACATTCCAAAGATGATGCAACAATAAAGATCAGAAGGAAGTAAATGAGATGACTTAGTTCATGGTTGAGAACTAATAAAAGAAATTGCAGCAGAAATAAACATCCTATGGATCATTGTCTATCTTCCATTTTATTCACCTCATTTGTTCTTGATACTATTCTGGAATAGAAACCAGCATCCTCAGCAATGTTTTAATTGCTATTTCATTTGCAGTCATAAAATACTAGTCTTACCTCATTGGCAATGCCCTCATCATCCTTATATCCAATCTTCTCGAGGATTTCATGAATAGCAGTGAGATCCATCCTCAAGCATGCGTCACCTAAAGGCGTCAGTGAAGAAGGCTGAGTTAACACTGAACTTTCATTTTGAATACCCAGCAAAACATGAGATGGAACCTGTTAAATGAGAAGTAAAAATTAGCCCCACTAAATAATTATTCTTATAACTGGCCGTGTCAAACAACAAATTTGGAAGTCTAGAAGTTATAAGAATAATTAGTCACAAAATCAAACTAGTACAGAGAACTTAACTAGAACGTTCTTCTGAATCAACCACTAAACTTACCTCTGTTTCTTTCTGAAGAGACATAAGTGCAGTGACAAGGGACTTGGCATTTGGTCTCTCGCGAGCTTCATACTGCAAACATCTTGAAGCCAACCTCAACAGTTCAGTTCCATCATCTTTTGAAAAATGACCCTCCAAAGCAGAATCCATCAACATCAGGAAATTCTTGCCTCGAATAAGATCAAGAGCCTAGTAGAAGACAAGCATTCACCAAACTTCTCAGAATTACTAAACACGTTGACAGAAAACCATTTAGTATTTAATGACTGTTAACAAAGCAATTCTTACATGACTTGGGGGAATATGTTTGCCACTTAAAAGATCTAACAACAGCGTTCCAAAGCTATATATTACACTTTCTGGCGTCACTCTCCCTGCCAAAATACATTCATGAAACTTGAATCAGCTTTAGTTTTAACGTTCATTCACATTTGCAGACCCATATGAATGCATATAATACAATCTTTTCCACTATTTTCTAAGTTGAACAATCCTTACCAGTTCTCAAGTACTCCGGTGGGGTAAAAGCCAAATTGGTACTGTAACTTTTGCCATCTCTGCTATTCTTCATTAGTCCAAAGCAAGATAGCCTGGGATTTCCATCCTATCAAAACCCAAAAACAACATCACATATACCTCTATTTGGCATTGCAAAGAATCAAACTTTAACTGAATTCTACCAAGCAGAAATGAACTGAAATGACCACCTTATCAAATAAGATTCTATACGCATTGAGGTCGTGATAAAGTGCTCTCCCTTTACTGCTACAGTACTCTAAAGCTTGCGCCAAATAGAAGGCTACCCTTAACCTCATTGCCCATTTCATAGGTTGACTCTCCCCTGCATCATTCCCACCATTAGAGATCAACCCATCAAAAACCCATAAACAAACGACATAAATTTCAAAACTTTTTTGATATTCAACCATAAACCCTGCGTTATCCGAACCGTTAGCGATCAACCCATCAAACACCCACAAACAAATATCATCAAGACATTTTCGATATTCAACCATAAACCATCATCAGAGTATATCATCTTACAATGGAACAAATGCTTAGCGAGTGTCTCATTAGGCATAAACTCAGCAACAAGCAACCTCTCTTCCCCTTCGCAACAACATCCTATCAAATTCGCCAACCACTCACTCCTCAAGCCCCCAACTACTCTCGCTTCTTCCTGTACATCGATGTTACGCGTTCGAGTGACAAAAAATAGAGAAGGAAAGAATCAAACGGAACACAAAACACTGCAAAACTGCTTTAAAACGGACCAAGAATTGGCGCGAATCAGGCCACGCAAGTCTGTTAAACCGCTTAACTGCGATCCAACGGCCGTTATCCAACTTCCCTCTGTAAACAACGTTCGGGGCTTTCTCTCCGTGTTCCGATACTATGTTGTCGGAGGAGAACCCGCTCGTGGCGGCTTTGAGTTGGGCCAGAGTGAACTCAGTGAAACTCGGCCACGCACTTCGATCATTTTTGCCCCCGTTCTCTGCAAGTCAAAAGACGGAATCCGACAAACCGTTAGAGAATATTACAAAATTGACACTTACATCGTGTAGGAATTTGTTCGTACCGAGGTCGGAGGAGGACTCGGGAACGGAAGGCTTGAGGCGAGAGTGGAACCAGCAGAGTGAGAATCTGGAGCAGCGGGCTCCCATTGACGCCGATGGTGGATCAAGAGATCGGACGGATGAAAAGAAGACGACGCCAACAGTCCAACAATCAGACGGTCTGCATTGCGGGCGGATTCATCAGTTCATGAGGCTTCACTCTCTCCCAACCAAATTCTTTCTCAGGTTTCAGCTTTTAGTGGGAACTGCACTCTCTCTCTCATCATTCTCTTTTTGCTTTTATTTTTTTAATTTAATTTTTCGGATAAATATAAATATAATATAATATTCAATTTAGGGAAGAGGAATTTAACGGTCGCATTTTGGTGGGTCAAAGCGGAAGTCAAGATAATAAAACGGCGCCGTAGAACTCAAACCGCGGCGCATTCGGTTCTTGACTTGGTGGGAATGGTGCTGATTAATTAACAGGTTTTAATTAAGGGAGATTAATGACTTGTATGAAAAGGAACTTTTGGTCATTTTAGGTAATCATCCACTGATTTTTTTAAAATTTTTGTCAATTTTTAATAATTTTATAATAAAAAGGGGTTTGTAAGGAGCTAATTAGATAACTTGTGAAGGTGGGTTGGTTATTATAACTAAAATAAGCAAAATGGTTAATCTAATCATTAGTCAAAAAAACAACCACACCCAAAAAAATTTCTCCTGTCTTTCGTTTTTTAAAACGAAGGAACTCGCAGTAGTTATTCTTTGAATGCGCAGTAGGTATATTTTCGGATTGACACAATACTCTGCAAATCACGTCAATCGAGTACTCCATATTGAGCAAGCCTTGTACTATAGTCTCAATCGAGAGAGCGTAGATAAGAGAATTTAAACACAGGACCTTTTTGACCTCGTGCTCTCCCACTCTACTAATTCAACCACCCCTTAGGAGGCTTTTCCTGCTTCCTCATTAGGTGGCTCAAAGTTAATCATGTCTTCTAAAACAAATAATTAACTTTTTTGAAAAGATATTATAATCAATAAGAACGAATTTGATTTTTTTAACAAATTGAACTAGATCCGGTTGATATTAGACAATTTAAGATTCAATTAGATCAAGACCAATACAATATCATCTAATTTTTTAAGTTCAAGCCAGTTTTGTCATCTTTAAATTCCCTTTTTATTTAATTGTTTCTTTTAGATGATTATTGAAATAAAAACAACAACACCCCAGAGGAATTATCGCTGGGACATGGAGTCTAAAGAGGTTCATTAGTACGCAACCTTACTACTAACTAATAGAGAAGTTGGTTATTGAAATTTTTATAAATTTATAACATTTTTTTAAATTATGGATGGAATAGTTAAATTCTTTTAGTATGTATAAACATAGTTAAACCCAAAATTCATAGGGATAATGCATCACATTCTTTATTATAAAGTATAGATCTCAATACATAAAATTAACTAAATAGTGCTTCATCATTTGCATAGCCCATTTAGGGATCAAGGGACCCATCATAAAATGAACATGTAAGGAGTGTGAGAAGTGGTGTCATACTCATACATGTTATGTATTCCTTAGTCTTTATTTGTGATGTGGATAATTTTTTTTAATACAAATAATAATTTATCTGTCATAAGATCTTTTTAATTAAGGTAAAGATATAAATCCTATGTAATTTAAGAAATTTTAGAAAAATATTCAAAATTAAAAATTTATTCTTTTTTTTTAATTTTATAGAAAAACTCATTCTTTAAAATTTCGATTAAACATAAAGATGAAATGTACATGATATGAACATTATACATAAATTAATGAGATGTTATTGACGTGACAACTCAACTCAACTCTTAAATTTTATTCAATGAATTAAAGTCAATTTAAATTAATAATTTAAGATAATTATTCTAAATTATTAATTTAGAATAAGTTTAATTAATTTGATTTAAGATTAAGAGTTGGATCATGTTAGTAATCTTCTAATAGAAATATTTAAGAATTACTAAATTTATATTGAAATATTTTAATAAAAAATGTCATCTAACTGACTATTTCTGTTTAAATAATTTTATAAAAAATAATGAATTTTTTCTAAATTAAAACAATAAAAGAATATTTTAGAATGAGTAAAATAATATTAAAAAAAAGGATTATATACAAAACTGAATTGCAAGAAATGAAACCAAAGTTGATGATACTAAAAGAGACACTAGTGACTTTCTGGTGGTGATGAAACATAAAGTTCATCATTGTTGTACAAAAGCTTGGTGGCAGAAAGAAAGCAAGAAAGAGGGAGACAAGAAAGATGGGAATGGATTCAAAAGGACCATTATTCGTTGGCCCACAACGATGTAAACTGTCTTTTTGCAGAGAATCAGAGAGATTGAGCTGGCTCGAATAGTACAAAAATGGGCATGTTGGTCTTTTGAATCCATGTCCTCCAATGGAAGCTTGCAGTTAGCCAATCCTTGTATGGTTCTTCATTAATTCCACTGAGACTCTGTTCCTGGTCCCGCGAGATTGATCCTGTAAAGCTTTATGACAGTTGTAGAAACAGAGTATGGGAAACTTTGTGACAGTAAGTAGAAACAGAGTATGGGAGTCTCTGGCATGTCGTGAGGACAAGGAAGCATGTGTCTTAAGTTCATAATTTTTTGTTCTGACGTGCTAAAATGGCGACAAAGGCGTGATGCTTGTTGGGGGCACCGAAAAGTTGGAGCATTTGACTCTACATGCAACTATTCATATGACAGAAACACCATGTGTTCCCACATGGCAATGAATCATGCAATATGACTTAAGATGCTTCTTGTTTTGTTCAATTATCTACCAAACTAACGAAAAAAGGAAGGCCAGAACCACAGTTTTGGAAGAATTTTGAGATCTCCAAGAAGAAATCTTGCTTCTTCCTGATTTCCACCCTCAACCGCTGATCTTGAGAACATCTTAGTGCTTTACACGGCATCGAATTTGTACACTGTACCGTCCTGCTGACGGGATCAGCTTCATATATTTACCATGTCTAAATCAAGCAAAAAGTTACAAGGTACAAAAGCAGGGGAAAGAGGGACATGGCAAACAATCTGAGCTTGGAAAGATGCCATGATATTACATTGATGCTGATGATAAAGTGTTTTAACCAATGACAAAGGAGCAGGACTGCTAATGTCTGCAAGCATGTTCCATAATCATTTCCTCTAGGAATACAAATTAGCACCCATCAATCTTTAGGCAAAGAAGCAGACCATACAAGTTTAGGCAAACCCTTCAATCCGAGGTCATCAAGATACAGATAGCAGCAGCCCTCGCGGTTGGTCATATCAGCTTCCGTCGTCTATACGCCATTCATGGCAGGAGTATCGACATGGACTCCATTGACATCTTCTAGGATCTTGCCATTGATCTGAGATCTAGGCCTCTGAACCAGATAACAAGAACTATAAATATGAATATTGAACATGGGCTATTGAACATGGGCTATTGCATAGATGCTTTATGGAATAATCTTTTAAGGCAGAATGACCATACCCATTCTGCGGGATCTATTGTATTCCCATTCAAGAGCTTCTGATTTTCTTCCTTGCTCTTGCTATCCTTGTTCTTACTATCCTTGTCCTTAGTACTTGTCGGCAAAATCAATGACGCAGAACCACTAGTCCGATCAGGTAGTTCTGGAAATTGATAATTCAAATCAATTCAGTCAGTACATGGTGAGACGAAAAGAAAAATTTTCAAGGAAAAAGCCAAAAAAGAAAGTTCATGGGTTCTAACCTGGCAATTTCTTGTCTAAGAAGAACACCACTAAATTAACAGTGTACCTGCAGAAGTAAACCAATTAAACAAATGATTAATTCATTCACATGAGCCATTCAAGTTGAATGCATATGTCCCACGTACCAGGCAACCACAACATCAACTGTGTAATGCTTCCGGGAAGCAACGATTAGAAGGCTCTGAACTACAGCAATCAACCATGCTAGCTGCTTTATACACCTAAATCATACATCACAAACTAATCAGGCCATCTAGTAGAAAGAAACTGATGAGATTGATTCATGTAGTATCAACATTCTTTATAAAAAATATAGTACATCATAGAATAGAACAAGTTGCATTCTCATTCTTAGTGATACTGGGGACAGAGCTAGAATAACATGCCACACTTTACCTTCGTGTCCCGTACTTCTGATATGTAAGAACAAAAACTAGTGTGAATATCATGTGCGATGAAAATATCAAATCGCCACAGCCGTATACAATACCATGAGGAACTGCATAACAATAAACCAAATTAGCTTGACCAAATAACAAAGGACCAGATTAAATAGTAGCTCACTTACAGTTGATTAGGACTACTTCAAGTGCACTCTCTGGACGTGGCAGCCTGGCAAGTTTTGAACCCTAAAAGTGTATACAACAGTAAAATATCAATCTCCTTTTCGAGTCAAAGATAATTAATTACGGGAAAAACACAATGGCTTAAAGAAAAAACACAATGATAAAATCTTCAAACATAAAAGGGAGAATATATTAAAAACTCCTGGAGCTGCCCCAGGCAGTAAAGCAGTAGGGCCATCAAAGTTCAAATCTTGGAGGATTCATAGGGGAAGGATATAATATCCTCGGCTCAAGATGGGACCTATGCACAATCTTTTTCTTAAAAGTTGAGAGAAGTATCTATACCTCACGGCAGTGATAATTTGGTCCCGGAAGCTGCGTAGCATAGAATGTAAGTATCCTAAGAACTTGACAAGCCTGGAACAGCCAAATGAAACCCAGAAAATTTCAGAATAGAAATGGGGATAGATTGTATTAGGTGGCACAAGTAAACAGTATTTAGAAACGCATAGAGCATGTATCATAAGTTTCTGAGCACAGTTTTCAATTCCAACATTCCAACTAAATTGCTACTGTTCGCAAAGCTTAAAGCAACATTAAATGGGAGTGACAGTCAAGTATACACTTACAACTAGAAATGCTAGAACCCTGCACCAAACAAGAACTGTGTAGATCTTACTTTTGAAGATGAAGGGATGGAAAGTCCACTACAACAAAATACAACCCCACATTACAAACCTAATTAGTTGAGATAGGAAGCAAGACATCAAGGAAAGATTCAAAAGAAGAGGCTTACCATGAAAAAGGATACAAAGACACAGGTAAAAACCATCTCACTGATGTAGCCTTTTTCTTGCCCAAGCTCCTAAAAGTGCAGAAACTATTAGATAAAAGGAGGCAGGGCAACTTAAGAACGTAAAGGAACAATTCAGATAAAGAAGACAAACCGGAAGAAGAAGGAACCCGAGATCCTGCAGTACAGGCCCTGGTCGGTGTAGATAATGAACTCCTCGAGCAGCCAAACCATGTATGTACTGCAGCAAAAGATATGGATTATAAGTATAAACTTGCATTTTAGCTAATCGAAACGTGAAGGGAAGCGCTAATAAGCATAAATCAAATAACTTGGGCACAAGGTAAAAGCCACATTTTTGGAAGACTGAAAGGGAACTCCAAAAATACTTAAAAACTACATGACATTGAAGTGAAGAATTGCAAGCATATTCTATAAATGATAACTGAAAGTACTGGCAATATAGTTGCTTTTTCCACAGAAATGTCAATGCAAACTTTCAATCTGAGACTCAAAGGAACATAAAAATTATAATGTCATTTAAATGAGCTATTACTTTCATTACGAGCCAAGCCAAAACAGGACAATAACAGCACTGTAGCCCGAGAATGCCCATATGAACTAACAGCAACTTCGCCATAAGACCAAATCCTCAACTTTGTCGTACCACTAAATCCTGAACTTTGTCACAATATCAAATCCTCGTTTCTTCCACATAACTTCACCGTCACAAAATATTTCGAATCTTATTCCTCGACCCAGTGAGCACCCCTCTCATTTATGAAACTAAAAAGACATCAAAATCTAAATTTTCTCCCAAAATAATAGGGAGAGAGACTGTTGTAAACTCAGAACCCCATGAAAAGAGAATCACAGTGAAAAAGAGAGAATCTATCTATGAGTTTTCTGGAAACAGAAAGGAAACCTGAAAAATTAGACCTCCTAGAATGTACTTCCAATTCTCTGCAAGAAGCTTGATCTCTGTGGTTGCCTCTGCACAAACTCTCTTCCAAAGCTTCATTACGAGAACAGCAAAAGGAATCTATTACGACCAAATCAACGAAAGAGAGCTTCAAAATCACATAACCAACAACAGAATCAACCCTAAGAAAGCTCTTTTTAACACCAAAAAGAGGATCCAAAAGCACAAAGTGACAAAACAAAAGAGAAAAGAGAAACCTTTGAAGCTTCGCGACCAATGTAAAGCGTCATCTTGTTGTCGTTGTTCTTTTCGCGCAACCACTACTTCCATAGTAATTCAAAACCCAACTGTTGAGGTCAACATCGCTATCCCCACAATACTAACACATGAATCCACCTTCAACTTCCTCAAATTTCGCTCTTAATTAATAAACCAATGAAAACCCACCAACTAAATCGAACAAAGAAGCAAACTTTACAGCAACAATGATTAAAAACAAAAAAAACTCGATATGGGGATGATCTACAGACACCTGTGATTAAGATCAGGAGGTTCCAAAAGGCCAAAAGGGTGTAGGAATATGAACACAACAAAGCGTTTTATGTGAATTACGATGTAGAAAAGAGAATCGAAGACAATATATCACTTAAAAAAGCCCTCTGATTCTCTGTTTTTCGCCGAATGCTTTGTGCTAAGAAACGCGAGTTTGACACGGAGAGACGGTTAAGAGACAAGAAGAAAGTGAGGGGGCCTTTTTATTGAAGTCTAAGAAAGATGAAAACTCTTTTTTTTTTTTTTCGCTGTTGCGAGGAAAGAGAGTGAGAAGAGATAATTATTATTATAAGACAAACTCAAATAAAATGATAAAAAAATTCAACCTTAATTTATTTAATTTTTAATTTTTATTATTATAAATTAATTAAATTATTAATTAATCGGTCAATTTTTATAAATTAATAAATTTTTATAAATTAAAACAATTCGATTAATTTTCTTTTTAATTAAAATTCAAAATTTTTATTTATAATTTAAACATTTTAATTTAATTTAATTTTTAATTAAATTTATAACTGTCTAATATTAGTTAAAAATTTGCTAAAATTTCACTAAACATCGTTTAACCAATTGTTAAATTCAGAAATGTATTTGACCAAAAACTACTCAAGTTAAATTTAACACATCTTTTTAAATCAATAATTCATTAAATAAATTATTTAAAATATTAGAAATTGTGAATTAATTCAAATGGATGCAACTAAAATATTAAAATAAACTTTTTTTAAAAATATTATTTTAATATAAAATAATTCAATAAAAATTTAAAGTTGGGATAAAGCTGTATATTATCAGACCTCCTCAAACTTTACTTCACAGAAGAATTTCAGACTGGGTGTGATGATAATGACGACGATGATAATTAGTCATAGATTAGATTTATGCTAAACTAATAATGTTTATATCTAATTTATCAACTCTAAAATATTATAATTTTGAGTAAATATAATAATTTATTTAATATATATTTTTAAAAGCAGTATATTGTTTTTAATGTATGTATATATATATATTTAAAAGAGGAATATGAAAACTTCGAGAAGAAAAAGTATATATACCCTTTATTGGGAATAATAAAATATTAAACTGGACGGCAAAAGTCAGCATCTCCGGCCTAGCCTGCATGAAAGTGTGGAAAGAAGCGTTTAAAATGATATTGAAATGACCGAATTACCCTTAGGAATTGGTTTTTATTTAAAAAAAAATGAAATTTGGAATTATATGTAAGTGCGACAGCGGGGCTCGGCAGCCGAGGCTAACGAATTCCCTTCCCTTCCCTCGCCCTGGTTTTCAAATTTTGAAATTTTTAAAAATTAAATTTTCTTTTTAAAAATGGCAATTTGGGTATTTGCAAGAGTTTTATGAATGAGGAACTTCTTTGCTAATTAATTCACTATAATAATAAGTTTAAAATGAAGATAAATTATGATAATATATTGATATAATTTTTTATTTTTATTTATTGTAATTTTATTTATATAATAATCTAGCGTGCTAGTTTTACTTTTTTACTTTTTAACCTGCATCACTCTTTTATTGTCATATCTGTATGTGGGTCTATGTTGAAACATAAGAGTGGGAGTTTGTTCCACATTGGAAAAAGAGAGGAAAGAAGATCAACATATAAGTCTAGTGGATTACTCCACCTATCACCAATTGGTTTTAAGATGAAACCTCACTTGAGCTTGTATGTGGACTAGCTTTCCTTCTCATGTAGACTCGTAGGCCCATTATGAATTCTAACATAGTATCAGAGCAGGTTGCTCTTATGTTAGTCGTTAACACTTCGAAATGATAGATTATGTCATGTGTTAAACTCACACGTGAGGGGTTGTTGAAACATAAGAGTGGAATTTTGTCCCACATTGGAAAAAAAAAAGAGGAAAGAAGATCAACATATAAGTCTAGTGGGCTACTCCACCTATCACCAATTGGTTTTATAATGTAACCTCACTTGGGCTTGTATATGGTCTAGCTTTCCTTCTCGTGTGGACCCGTAGGCCCATTATGAATTCTAATAGTCTACCAGAAATAATCTCTCAATTACGTAAAGATAAGACTGTATATTATTAGACCTTCCTAATTTCTACTTTATTGTGAAACTTCAGACTGAATATAATAATAATGATAATGAATAATTTAAGTACAAAATCAATTGGCAATGACCCATCACTGCTTAATGTGTATGGTGTGTTTTCTTCTTTTTTGCTCTTTAGTTTCAGATCTTTATCTATCCTTTTCTATGATTAGACAATTGAATAGGAATCCCATTTTGTGTTGTGAAATGATGTTGAGAGGACTCATCAAAAGAGATTGATTATACAAGGATTACTTGAAACATAAAAGGACGTGCAATTGAATGAACCAGCTTTAAATGGAAATAGGAAAGCTAAAGTTCAAATTAATTATATTAAAAAGGGACACCACATTTTAAATGGTTTAATTTTTTTAAATTTTTAATTCAGTATTCAAATTTTTAAAGATTTTAATTAAGTGATTAATATTTTAAATATTAGTTATTAATATTTTGTTACTTTGATTAATGGATTTTTTTTCTTCATGATATATAGTGTCCGTGTGAAAAATTAATTGTCAACTAATTATTTACTTGGACTAAAACACTAAACTTGTAACCTTTTTTACATATTGAGTTAGGTATTTTAGTCCACGTAGTAATTAATTGACAAATATTTTTTTACGTAGACGCCCACATGGCAAAAAAGATTTTTCGGCTAAATTAGGAAAATATTAACATAACTAATATTCTAAAAGATTAAAAAAAAATTGGTCACTTACTTAAAAATTTTAAAATTTTGAGCATGTTGGAATTTGTTCTCCTTATTAAAAATTTGTAAATAGAATGTTAAAAATATTAGGACAAAATAGAGTATGTATAAAATCAAAATGTATAATCCATTGTCTTGAATTTTTTAATTAAAATATTGTGCTTTAATTATATATTAACTCATTTTAATATTACTTAATTGTTTGAAGGAACCTTATTCAATTGGCTCAAAAGGGTTACTAAAAAAACATAATCAAATTGGGTTTTTAGCCATCCTTGACATGAATTTTGTATAATTTTGGCTACTACCTTAACATGAATTTTAAATTAAGTAATTTAAATTTTAATTTAATTAAAAGAAAAATTAATGTCGTCTTACGATTTGGATACAACTAAGTTCGTATTATCATCGTTAAAAACAATTTATTTTGCATTTGATCGTTAAAAGGATTATTCAATTCGTATAATACGACACAAGTATTCAAATATGTAAAAAAAATAATTAATTAAGAGTGAAGTTATATTAATATATATAAATAGTAATTAAAATTTTATATCAATAGTTCATCAAATTAATTATTTAAAATACATAATTTCTAATATACTTATGCATGTTTAAAAATGTACTTTAAATCCCATAATTAAAATTAAAAGAGAACATGCCTTCATTAGTTGAAAAGTTTTAAAAAATAAAAATAAAAACGAAGAAACAACGTAATTTTTTTTTGAAAAAAAAAAGAAGGGACAACATTAATTCTGGAAGCTAAAGTTAGTTAACGACAGTTGGTTGATGACTATTCTATGACATGACAGATGACCAATTCAACGGTCAGTGGTCAATGGTCCGTATTGCCAACGGCAGATCGGAACGTTGAAAAAGTGATCAAATCAGGTCTTAATTGGAGTCCCCTGCCCCCACACGGCCACACCAACAAACGGCGTCTTGACTATTCAAGGCTTGAGGTGATCAAGTTCAACACTTTTATTTCTTTCTAGAAAGCTTTCTTATCCATCAATTGGAATGTCTATACATTCGCAAAAAAATTGAAAGTGAAATAAATAACAAGAAGATATAAAAATAATAAGGAGTAGTTTATGTTAGGGATGCAATCTAGGCCTGAGCTTGAGCTCAATTGAGTATGAGACAATTCTGCCGATTCATTAGATCTTTTTTTATAAGTTAAAAATGTAAAAAGACGTAGATTTCTACAAAACGGTATCGTATTGTTTATCAAGGTCAGTCTTGTGTCGAACTTTGATAGCTCAAATTCGAGGCCTAATTTAAAAAAAAATTAGATTCAAGATTTGATTAATCCGAGTTTGACCTATTTATTTCAAGTTGAGCTGAACTAAACTCAGATTCAATTGTCATCCCTAATTTTTGTATTGATGATCGAATTGAAGTGAATTAGGCTAAATTAAGTATCTCTTCTACTTACATCTCTTAATAATTGGCTCAAGTCCACCTTAAAATTTAATTATAATTTTTTAAAGTTACTTAAAATTTTTAAAAATAATATTATTTTAATTTTAAAACTTTTATTTAAAATTAACTTAAGATTTAGTTAAGTTCAATTTTAATTTCATATTAAGTCGAATCAATATACACAAAGCACAAGGGACCCATTGGAACAACTCAGGCAACCATCTTTGTTTGCTGGCTAAACTTTGTCTGTCTTTGCGCGGCGGCAAAAGAAGAGAACATGGGACCATAGTTCCTTCCCGGACCCCATGTTCGTGCTTTTCTCTTTCAGTGTATATTTCATTACTACATTTATTAAGTTCATGTTTGGATCAACTTTTAGATGCTTCAAAAGTTTTTTTTCATTGCAAAAGTCATTTTTAGGAAAAAATAGGTGTTTAGTTGTAAACTTTAAAAGTACTTTTTAAGTAGAAATAGCTTTTTAAAAAGTTAAAATACAGCTTTTTTAAAAGCTAAAATTTGAAACTTTTCAGAAAAAATCAAATTTCAGCTTTTTCGGGAAGCTATTTGTTATGTTACTTTCCGTCACTAATGTAAATAAAACTTGAAATAGCATATGTTCTCCTCTTGATAAAACCAGTCGCTAACTCTATTTTGTTTCTTCTGCTCATTTATTCCTCTCATCTTCTTATGTTGGTTTTTTTTATATTTTTATTTGTCTCCTAAAATTTTATTTTTCTCCATTGAAGGCAGACGTTAAATGTCTACCTTCAACGTAAACGTCGAATGTCTGTGTTAAAAGTGCAGATGAAGGTCTGCGTTAGACCTTTGTCTGCGTGTTTCTGAACGTAATTGAACGTTTGCGTTCAGAAACACGCAGACCTTAGACCTGTCCTCTTGCTTTCTTTTATATAACAAAAAAACTTGTTGGCAATTTTTGCTTTAATTAGCCTGTACTTGAGTAATAGTTTACAAACACACATAATTAGATAAATGTTAGAATTACTCATCAAAAGTACATAGATGTTGTTAAACTACAAGACTCTTCCATCAATTATGCCTAACAATTTGTAATAAAGTTGAATGCTTAACAATTTGTAATATTATTTAACTTTTTTACATGTTTTAATATTTATTTTTCATATTAATTTAACTTTTTATAAAAAAAATGAGACATCACTTTAAATCATTTCTTATAAGATGATTATCAAAATTTTTCTACAATATGGTACTTGACATATTGTTTAATATACTTTAAAAATTATTTAGCATAAATAATTTTATTATAAAATAAA
>JANZLX010000005.1:125290-141427 GCA_025531955.1 Erythroxylum orinocense | reverse complement strand
GGGTATTACTGGCCAACAATGAAGAAAGATTGTCAAGAGAAGGTTAGCCGATGTGAAGCCTGCCAGAGGAACAGTAATTAGTCTCACCAGCCGACCAAACGATTAAAGATTGTAAGTCATCCTATCCCCTTCGCTCAGTGGGGAATGGATATACTAGGCCCTTTTCCTTTCTGGCTGGGACAGAAGAAGTTTTTAATTGTGACGGTCGAATACTTCACCAAATGGGTGGAAGCGGAAGCGGTCGCCACCATAATTGAACAGAAGATTGAAAATTTCTTGAAGAGGAATATACTAAGCCGTTTTGAGATGCCTATGGTGCTGATTACAGACAATGGTCGACAGTTTGATAACGGCAAATTCAAAGATTTCTGCGATCGATTAAAGATAAAGTTACAATTGACTTCGGTAGCTCACCCCTAAAAGCAACGGGCTCGCAGAAAACACTAATAAGAAGATAATGAATGCCCTCAAGAAGCGTTTAGACAGAAGCAAGGCTTGGGTAGAAGAGTTAGACGAAGTGTTGTGGGCATACAGAACCACCCCAAACGGGGCCACAAGAGAAACACCGTTCAGGATGACTTTTGGGGCAGAAGCTTTGGTCCCAATGAAAGTAGTGCTGCACAACCAAAGAGTATTGGGTTACGAAGAAGAGCGAAATGATGAAGCCCGTAGAGCAGAACTTGTGCTCCTAAGTGAAGACAGGGATAGGGCAGTCGCTCGTTCAGAAGCCATCAGACAAAATACAACAAGGTTTTACAACAAGAGAGTCATGCCGAACAACATAAGAATCGGTGGCTATGTTCTAAGAAAGGCCGAGGCGGCCGGGAAGCACCCTGGAAAGCTAGGGCAGGCGTAGGAAGGACCATATCAAGTGGTTAAGTAGGTCGGACATGGCTCCTACATCCTGCGCAGTGTTGATGGCAAGACTCTACCGAGACCCTAGAACTCCCAACACTTAAAAGTGTTTTACCAATAGATAAGCTTTGCTTTATTTATTTATTTATTTTGTACGTTATTGAGGTTTTTGCATCTGTAGTGGGTACCTTTTTTCTGGCCTTGTCAGTCAGGTTTTTTAACGGCCCACGCCCCTATCATCATTAATAAAGGGTTTTCAAGTTTCTTGGCAAAAAAAAACTCGCCAAAATGCGTTAGAACAACAAGACAGACTGATTGTCATCAACAACGATCGGCTAGGTTCCAAACGAGATATTGGAACCAGGCGATGCCGAGAATAGAATCTCAGATCGTTCGGCCTCAACAATGCTCGGCCAGGATCCAAACGAGATCTTGGAACCAGGCGATGCCGAGAATAGAATCTCGGATCTCTCGGCCTCAACAACGCTCGGCCAGGTTCCAAACAAGATTTTGGAATCAGGCGATGCCGAGAATAAAATCTCGGATCGCTCAGCCTCAACAACGCTCGGCCAGGTTCCAAATGAGATCTTGGAATCAGGTGATGCCAAGAATAGAATCTGGGATCGCTCGGCCCCAACAATGCTCAGTCAGGTTCCAAACGAGATCTTGGAACCAGGCGATGCCAAGAATTGAATCTCGGATTGCTCGACCTCAACAACGCTCGGCCAAGTTCCAAACGAGATCTTGGAACCAGGCGATGCCGAGAACATAATCTCGGGTTGCTCGGCCTCGACAACGCTCGGCCGGAATCATTATCGTTCGAGTAATGGATACACCCGTTGTTGGAAAAAGGAGATCACTTGTACGAAACTAGAGAGAGTCCTGGTTTTCGTCTAGCAAAAACAAAAAAGCGAGCGAAGGATAAAAATAACAAGTTTTTATTTCCAAAAAGTTGGTCCTGGTCACAAGCCTGACCAGATAGGCTTCAAAAGAAAGAAAAACAAGAATCATCCCTTCGTAGGAAGGGACGAGATAGCAGTCAGCTCAGAAGAAGTAGCTTCGGAGGTCGGCAACGCAGCATCGGAGGCCGGTATAACAACTGAGGCAGGGTCAGGAGGAAAAGCAACTGAATCGGCAGAAGGGAAGGCTGGATGAGCGACCGAGGCAGGACAAGAATCTGCAGGACCCTCGAGAATTGGAAAGACACCCTCGAGAGATTGCTCTTCCTCCTCATCCGAGCTAAGATCTAGTTCCTCATCTGGAATGACCTGAGGTTCTCCCTCGACTATCTCCCTCATTTCTCCCAAAGAGAGGCCGAGACCGGGGGGAATTATCAGTTCGGCGTAATCCTCGAAGGAAGGAGGATCAGACCCGTCAGGAACGTGAATGCTGTGGCAGTTCTTCAGGATGGAAAGAGCCAAGTAGCAAGGTACTTATGACATTCCTCTTCTAAATGCCAATCTTTCCATCGTTTGATTGCAGCGATTCTTTCCCTTTTGATAGAGCTTTGCAACTCCTTCAACCTATTCTCAACCTTTATCTTGGCCCTCACTACCTCGTGGCAATCCTGAAGGAACTTGGATCGGAGCTCGTCTGCCCTCTTTGCCTTAGAATTGGCAACAAGTACCTCTCCCTTCAGACCCTCGTTGTCGAGTTGCAGCGCATGACACTTCTCCTCCAGCTCGTGCCTTACCATAGTCACCCGACTCTTCTCCTCCTCCCCCGAAGTGAGTTGAGCCTTCAAAAAGTCTTTTTCCTCCTCCCAATATTTCTTCTCCTCTTCCAAAGAAGAAAGTTGAGCTCACGCAACGTCTTTCTCTTCCTTCGCCTAAGAAAGCTCAGCGTTGAAAGCGTTGTGCTGCTCAACAAGATGCACGACGCGGCGGTGCGTCGCGAAGGCGAATGCCAGATCCCTTGCGCAATTACGGACGAGACGAGTTGACAGGTCCTGGTTATCCAACGAGTCGATAAGTCCCTCATACTCAAGAGGAATGATATTCTCAGCAATATGAAGCGCCACTTCGACGCTCCCAAGCGACGCGGTCTTATCCAAACTAATCGTTGGTTCCCACTTATTGATGCTTGTCGCTCGCTCTTTCTTCTTGTCTCTCTCCGACCGGGCTGCACGCTTTTCTCTTTTCTCCGTCTCCTTTCCTTTCTCCTAGTTGTATCTGCCGAGCAGGGCGGTCGGTCGAGAACCTGGACAGTTTTCTTCCTTTTAAGAGGTGGTTCTACCTCCTCATCCTCTTCCTCCACGTCCACCGATGGGGTTTACATCGTTGGTTTAACGGGGACCATCGCCTGGACGAGCGCTGTGAGCGACTCGGGAACAACCGGCTGAGCGACCTCCAAGCTAGATTCCCCCTCTTTACTTAGCTCCATGGTCTTTTTGGACGGCCTAGCAGCCCGATGTTGACTATTGGAAGCGCTGGAGGACCCGGAAAAGGCATTAACTCTTACCATGGCTACACGGACATGGACACAAGTTAGAAAATGAAACCAATACCTACAAACATGGTAAATAATGAAACTACGAAGGGTCGACCAGAAGGGGCAGTTTCTTCCTCTAGCCCGCTAATCCGAGGTAGGGGGTAAACCAAGAACGAATTGGCTGAGGGCCCCCCGTGATACCCCATAACGAGCCGATCGAAGTCATACCGACTGAACGCCTTTATTCGATCAACCGCCTCCCTTTCCTTCCTACTAATGAACACGTTCGAAAGATCGTTCCACCGCTCGACAAAAAGGTATCTCCACGGCTCGGATTCGAAAGAAGACTCCGGAGGCCTCACGAAGAAGTACTTTGTCCTCCAAGATTGGACTTTCGAGGCCGTTCCAACAGGGCGGTAGCGCGCATCTCTGTATTGAAGAGAAGGAATCCCGACCCTGGTACTTGAGCTCTGATTCATTATCAAGAAGTGGCGCAGGATGACGATCGATGAGGGCCACTCGAACTGATGGCATAGCAAGGCCAGACCGTTCATAAATCTCCAGCTGTTCGGAGGAATTTGATTTGGCCTCAGTTGGTAAGCGTGACACACTTCGTCAATAACTGGGGCATACGGGAGCTTCATACCACCGATTGTGAAAAAGCTGTCCAAAACAGCAAAATACCCTCCTGGACTGCTATGAATTCTTTCATTCGCGGAGGCCAGTCTGGGCCCCTATGCCGCGAGGATGTCGTGCTGGATAATCGATCGATTTAACTCCCTTGCGGTCATCGTCGATGGGTCATTCGGCAGATTCTCGACAACCAGCCCGTTCTTCCGGGCACTCACCCCAACTTCCTCAACTCCTTCTGCCTCAGGCGCCTCATCCCCACCAACCTCTGGCGCTTCCACCATTTCCATCGCTATCCCCAGCGGCCCAACCTCTAAAGCCCTTTCGGCGGTTTCCTTCCTGGTGCTAACCTCCCCTCTAGAGCTAGTTGACAACATGATTATAAAATGGAAAATTTAGGGGATAAGGGGGAAAAAAGGACGTACCCAGTTGGTGGTGGAAGTTTGTAGTTGGGAAGATGGTGAGGAAAGGTATATTCCGGTGACTGCAAAAAGTAGCAAAGATGAAAACGCAGAGAATAGAAGTCAGGAACAAATACGCAGAGCGAAAGAAAACTGTCGAGTACTGTTGAGTTTAAAATTTATAACATCAACTGAACAGGAGTACCAATCGACGATAGACGCGTTGTGAAATCCGAGCCGAGGTTAAACACGTGGCAAAATCTGAGCTGCGGTAAATTAGGTTTGTCAAAAATCAGAAGAGGCGTGACAGTCGAAAGGACACGCATGACAGAGTGTGACAGCGCATGACAGCTGCGCGGCAGTTGAACGGACGCATTGTTTCAAATTTTGAACGGCGCCCAACAGATACGTACTGCCAAGTAATAGTTAGACCTAATATCGCGACTAGATTGCCCTAGCATAGCGTGAGCCGAGCGATCGCCGACCCTATCGCGAGTCAACCGATCGATCTTATGTCTTAGTAGCCCGACCGATCGACCTTATAGCAAGTAGACATGCCGACGAGCCGCACAATCCTCATGTACTCCTTCGACCCTTCTCTTTGATCAGAGTCGAGGAGTAAGGGAGCTTATAGTTGGGTCGGCCAAATGGCCCAACTTCAAGCCCAGACATCGACGACCCAGTAGTAGGAGATCGTCTCCCATGCAAACACCAAGACCTACGTAAAGACTTAACCTAGTAATTATTCCATATATAAGGTACTATTCAGCCATAATACGAGTACGATATTGCAACCTTTCTTTTCTTTGTTCTTAGCGATCACAATCCTTACCAAACGACTGACTTAAGCATCGGAGGGGCCTGCTGGCAATCACCCCCGATGTGCCTTTTATTGTTTTGCAGGTATTTTAGAGGCTATACCCACATACCTTATGGATCCGGACAGCGACGCCCAGCCTCAACAGAATCTGGCTGAACTAATGATGATTCATTGAAGTCTTATATAATTTAGCATTTATTTAATATATTTCTTAACTTTTAAAAATTATCAATAAATCTTTTATAATTTTAATTTTATAATACTCGTCCTCTTTATCCTTTATTTCTATTAAAATTTTTAATTTTTAACCATAAATTAAAATATTAAAACCTCAAAAAGGTGGAGAGGATTTAGCTCTAAGGCTATGTTTGATTAAGGGTTTATTGATAGAATGTAGTATTGTTCTATCGTTTTAGAGGAATGTTTATAATAAAATGGAATGAAATGAGATAGAAGATAAGAGTTTCATATTACATCTCATGACATTTTAAACAGTAAAAATGTAAAATTTTTTATTTGAGGGGGATTAGGATGGAATGTAAAATGATAAATAACTTTTCATTATATCACATTACAAACATTTCTTTCAAATAATATTTTACTATATTATGTTATGAATCTTTCCATTTCTTCAAAACAATAATTTTTTAATATTACATCTATTTATATTTCATTATATTAAAGTGTTTCGTTTCATTGCATTTCATTCAATTCTTATCATCATCATCATTACTCCCAGTCTGAAGTCTTGGAGTGAGGTGGGGTTTGGGGAGGTCTTATAGTATGCAGCCTTACCTTTATATAATAGAGAGACTATTTTTCGGTAAACCCACACGCAGATGTGACATGTAAAAAAAATGATGCAGAAAAACAAAAGTAATAATTAAAGAACTGGCACACTTAAAAATCCAGTGACTAAAAAAAAAGGACATACTATTTCCTTATCTTGTGTAAGGCCCAATTCTTATTGTTGCTAGTCGCTCGAGGAGTCGACCCTTACCTTGTTGGGGCCCGATTCCTTTTCTTTATTAAATAAGCTTGTTTCTTCTGTGGTGAACGAAGATTCGAGAGTAAGTGAACGAAGTTTGCTTTGAGTTTCTTTTGTGGTGAGGAATCCCTCCCTCATGGATTGCGCATCCAGGTGTCACGTAAGACGTCGGAGACGTGTCTCATCCACCATACATACCTATCCTGAAAACTTTGACCACATCATTATGTTGGAAAATTTTGACATAATTCTCTTTTTCAACACATTCAAACGTACCAAAAAAAAAAGACCAAAATTGACTTTAGCATCTCATTATTGAAAATCTGACCAAGCCCATTAAACTATTAATGCTGTTTGGAGTTTACCACAAACAATAAAAGAAGGCAAAGGTCCAGCTGTCCCTGTCCAAAGAAATTTGTTAGAACACGCGAAGGCAAAAGCAAAGGCAAAGGGAGATTAGGGATAACAGTGAATTTTTAACTCGATTAATATCTGCATTATCTGATTTAATAAATTTAGATATGGGTAGTAAATCATAAAAATTGATGGATATGGATATAGATATAGGTTGAGTCATAAAAAATAGATATAAATATGGGTAGAATAAAACTCAAACCATAGATACCCATATCTTACCCGTTTTTTATTAATTATATTTTTTCTATTTTTTCTTGAATATTTATGGTTAAATATAATAAAATATTAAAGTTTTATAAGAAGAAACAACTTTAAAATCTCCACTTTACTCCTCAGTACTTACATTTTCATCATATTTTATTTTCTTATATGATGATAATAATGCAAATGATACGGAGATGGAGTTTTGAATGTTGCGGAGTTCACACAAAGATAATTTGAAGCTTTAGTTATTTCAATATTTGTTCTAGTTCTAAATTGTGAAAAATGTATGTTGTCTTTATATTAGACATCATGATTTTTATTATTCCAATTTTATAAATTTTTAATACATACAAATCAAAATATTGACTTATTATTATTAAAGTAATTTTGATTTGGAGCGTTCGACGTTTACAAAAATCTACTATTTATATTTTCTATTTAGAAGTTATATTTTTATGTGCTATACAACTCGATGGATATCCAAAAACTCGAACAATCCAATGGATTTAAATATGGATAGTAGATCATAAAAACCGATGAATATAGATATGAATACGAGTTGAGTTATAAAAAATGAATATGAATATGAGTAGAGTAAGATTTGAACCAAACCCTACCCATTGTAATCTCTAATAGAGATTTTCAAAGTCGTTTTAGTCTAGAAGGAAGCGGGAAACGACACTTTTTTTTTCACAAGCTGTCTACCCACACCACACCCCACGTTTGGGCAATTTGAGGCTGTCCACTTGGAACTTTATGGACCGCTCATGAGCCCCATCAAAATGAAAACCCATTTAATGAAATTCTCTTGGTCTGACACGAACCCAATCTTCTTCGCCTCTTCAAACCTCACAGCCTCACTGGATACGAAGAATTGTCAAGTAGCAAGACCGAGAAGTTTTGAGTAGCTAAAATCCTAAGTTTAACCCTAGAAAATAGCTCTTGTCAACTGTTGAGTATGGCCCTTCATGGGTATAAGCTGTGTTACAAAGTGAGTATCGGTTCTCATGACCTCCTAATTGTGTTTAGATTTGCTTGTGCTAGGTTTGTTGAATTCGTTTATGTTAAGAGTTTAGGGTTTAGGGTTGAATGTTTTAGTTAGAGAATTGGAAAATATGAGGTTTTGTTGAATTGAGATGGTATTTACCCACTTGAGAATTTTAGCTAAATTGGGTTATTCAAACTTGGGTTCTGTGTGTTACAGGCAAAGTTTGAAGCTTTAGGGGAGTTTCTGAAGCTGCCATGTTTGAGCATTAATGGTTTCAAGAGGCTTCATAGCTTCTCATCTTCTTTCTCTTCCGCCAGATCTTTTGGTCATCTCAATTTGCATATTGAAAGGACTTGTAAGTTCTTGTAGTCTGCTAGTTTTTACTGTTTCTCTATAGCTTGTTTAGGGCAACTGATGTTTTGTTCTATGGTCATTACTGTCTCAACCTTGTACAAAATCGAGCTGCTTTATGAGGATTTTGTGATATTACACACTGGGCCTGAATTACTTAGTTGCTTTGGATTGCTTGGAAATTTTCTCCTTCCAAAGTGTCCTTGTTGTTTAAATGCTGTTTGGAAACTGACTCCAGATATACGGATCGGTTATTTTTTGTGTTTGGCTTCAAAATTCGTCCTCTGCATACCCTTCATTGGTGATGTATTGTTGCTAAGTTTCTCTTCTTTTCTTTAAATGGTTGCATAAGGATTGGCTTCTACATTGTAATGTCTTCTAAGATTGGGTTCTTTCTCCACACACTGATCTGTTCGCATCTGTATTTCTTTAAATCATTGCTAATCTAAGTGTGTAACATGTTCACCACAGCATCCTTTCAACAGACTTCCCGATTAAGTTTGTTAACAGCATGTCGGGTGAAAAGTGAGGACTCGGAGCAAATTTCAAGTGGTGACAACATTATATTGGACGAGCAGGCATTAATGCAGGACCTACAGCTTGCCATTGAAGAGGAGAACTATGCCGAAGCTGCAAAAATCAGGGATAGCCTTAGAGAACTCCAAGAAGATAGCAAGGCTGCTGTGTGGGCAGCAAATGCTCGGTTCTACAATGCGTTCAGGGAGGGAGATCTAGCTACAATGCAATCCCTTTGGGCGAAAGGCGACAATGTCTGTTGTGTGCATCCAGGTGCCAGTGGGGTTCTCGGTTACAATGACGTCGTTGAAAGCTGGGAAGTCGTATGGATGAACTATGATTTTCCGTTAGATATCGAGTTGAAAAATGTCAGGGTTCATTTTAGGGGTGAGGTGGGTTACGTTACTTGTGTTGAATTCGTTCGAACAAAAGGTAGCAGTTGGGGGGCACAGTTTGTGACAAATGTTTTTGAGAGGATTAATGGTCAGTGGTTTATCTGCATCCATCATGCTTCACCTGTTGATTTGTAAACTTCCAACTGTTCTATTCAATGAGTCAACAATGAATAATTTCCTCCTCAGGTTTAAGTTCTTCATTCCAAAAACTCGGTACCGCATTTATATGATCGTATTGAAGTTCAGTAGTAGCTTTGGTTACTTAAGACGTTATAGCTTTACTAGTTCACATGTTCACCTTGTTGATGCTTTGCATTTGGAACACCTACATTGTTGGAAGGATCATCATATATAATAGATCTATCTTCCATTTTAAAACAGTCCGATTCATAGTTCTGTACAATTGAAGAAATTGTTAGCCAGTGACAGAAGTGAAAGTGATGGAGAACCCCAACGGCTACGCCATTTTTTTCTGCACTGACTTCCTCTGCCCGTTAGCAGAGTTCTGTATTCAAGAATCAGAAGGAAAGAGTCTGTCGTGGCATTTACCTAGACCCTTCCAACAGGGGAGAGGGGTGGACATGGAGTGTACTTAAGAGGCATTTTACGCGGGTAAACAGTGCTTATCTTCTTTGTCCCTTCATTGAAACTTTTGGACTCATGCAAGTCTTTAGCTTCAGGCAGTTTATATTCTCCAACAAGTTCGGAAGGTTTCAGACAGCTCATAAGTGTGACACAAATGAATAATGCTTGTAATGAAGAAATTGAAGGATCGAATTCAACCAAATGTGGACCACTGTCACTTGGATCAAGGCTGAAGACTGGTTTATCTTGTTGAGCACTTCCCTGTGAAGAGAAAACTTGTAAAATGACACTGTCAACTGGTTGTAAAGGAAATTCTCGAGTAAACACAAACAAACTACCTGATCGTAAAGTTCAAACCGGTCTGACATCTGGAAAATTTTGGAAGATTTTGGAATCTGATAGCATCTGTTATCATTGCAGATAGTTTGCAGCTTACAGCCAATGTCCCAACCCCCGCAATCGCACGATCCACCAGATATCCATCGCTGTATTAACGGTGAAGGGAGGCCTTTGTTGGGCAAACCATGAACTCCACCAGGAAGGATGACCGTAGCATTCATTCTCAAGTCGTGAGAGGAATCATTCTTGGTCGGGCATGCAGAGAAGCCCTTTCCTGTTATATCTTCATCACACACCTTGAAGACAGCAGCTGCAAACTCTCTCGTTGGTGTAAAACCTGGTGATGGTTGATCAGCTTGCCTTGGGTCAGCGCCACATAAAACAAACTCCTCCACCACCTGCTGGCTGATAGAGTTCTCTTCAGTGCAATTGGAGATTGAAGTGGTTAAAGAGCTATCGACCATCATTTGTGCAATGACATTATACACAAAGCCACATCTCTTGTCTTTAATGCCATGACCTATCCAGTTGCCTCTCTTTTTTGGAATTTCATCAATGGTGTAGAATGTGTAGTTGCAACTTAAACCATTTTTCCCTGTTGAAGCAGAGTTCTTCATGGGCGCTGCAAAAATGCTGTTTTTACTGTTGACCACAAGCCTAAAGAAAGTAAGTTCATTGGTTCTGGTAAAATGCAAGAAACCTTGTATACTCGATGCCTTTTGCTCTTCAGTTTGAAGTAATTCACTTGTCGTTGCGTTCGACTGGAAGGAATTCAAAGTTCCTTTCAGCGGTTGGTCAGTTTCAGTTGGAGGAACTGGAAGTAAGCCAATGGGCTTCAATAACGGATCAAGCATTCTTCTCAGAGGGCTGGATCTAGCTCGGTTGTGGCTGCTTGTCTTCTCTCTTTTTGCAGCATCCAAGCTAATAGAAACTTCGGAAATCGGACCAGATTTAACTGATGCAAATTTGGAGCTCATCTCAGGGGAAGATGAACTCTCCTTCAAGCTGAAACTTCTTGTCATGCGACTTAAGCTGAAATTAAACTTTCGATTTGGTGATGGATGTCTGCCCCTTTTACTTGAGCGTTCAGCTGTCTCATGATCAAATATTTTTGAAGTTTCAACCAAGTTTCCATCAGTGTCCTCCATTCTGTTCCTTTCAGAAAATTCGTTAGTTGATGGCATAACTGGCTCCTTGTTCGTTGATGCATGATTCTGTGTTTCTCTCATAACAAATGCATCAGACAACATCCCAGCCTCCTGATTTTTGTTCACAGTACCTTTTGTGGAGTGTGGCTCCATGTGTGTCTCCCCTCTTGTGGGTATTGAGCACAAGTGAGGAACTCCAGATTGGAATTCTGAAGAGTGATCATCCTTGCTACAATAACTATATGACAAGCGGTTCTGATCTGTTTTTGTCAAATTCTTATCTAGTTGCCTCGACTCTGCTTGAGACCTTTTCGCGGAAAGCACTCTAGGTAGAAGAAGAACAATGTTCTTTTTCTCATGGGGTTGATGTTGATTTGAAAGATCAATGGCCATTTTCCTCAACTCCTGTATTTTCTTCTTCTTTTCACCTTGTGAAATGTCACAACTTCCCAACATCGATGGGGTAACTGTCTGGCTTAAAGTGATATTGTGGCCCAAGGATTTTCTATTTATATCTGATTCTCGCAACTCCTGAACTCCCTTCGTCCCCTCATCGCAAGCTTGCAAATAATCCTTTGACCTGGTTGGGATATCACTGTGTCTCAAGTTTAAAGAGAAGCTTCCTGCATTTGAAGTGACCTTTTGATTTGGATCAGTCAACTTCTCCTCAAAAGTTGCTTTATTATTTTTGACAAAAGACTTGTAGGTCCACTGGCTTGTCTTGTGTCTTTCAACTTGATTATCTGTCGTGGTTTCATAATGTTGAAAACGCATTACATTCCGAGCTGACGGTTTGGCATCACTAGAAACGCCAGCAACACCACCGTTGATGGTCAAATTACCACGAGGACATTGAGGAAAAAGTTGCTTGCTTTTATGAGGATTCCTCCCATTCTGAACTACATTAAAGGATCTCACAGTCGATTTGCTTGACATACTAATGCTAGCTAGAGATCCATGCTTGGCACCATCAGCCTGGGGACCCTTTGTTTTGTACTTCCACTTTTCTAGACGTGCCCAATCCAGAACTCCAATATTCAAAGCCTTATCTTGCATATTTTCTCTATCAATAAGCTGCAGATAACTAGGCAATTTTGACATATACTTGACGAGTTCATCATCTTTAATTGCCTTTGCCTTGATATCCTTCTCCCTACCATCCCCTGGAGCATTTTGTTGCGAAAGAGCCCCACTCCCACCATTGACAGATCGCCGGATTTCGTTAGAGCGATTAACGTATGGTTGGCTGACACAAGTTTTCGCTCTTAACTTCTCCGGACGCCTCGTAGTCTGCCTTGCATGGCTTGACACAACTGTCTCCTTCCTTGTCCTTGCAGACTCTTCCCCTCTTAAACTATTGCGATCTGAGCTTGTCCCCATTTGTTCAGAAAGTACTGATCATTCGCTGGTTGGTTTTATATCAGACGAAAAATTCAATCCTGTAACGAATGATATTAGCATAATACCTGCAACAAAACATATGATACACAAAACTCACTCTCAAAGCTTGCAAAGACGAAACACAAGCACAAACACAGAACCCCATTATCATAAGGCAAAATCCAATAAATATGGTCACTAAAATAAGATGAGATTTCCTCTGCGTTACTGCCATTCTTTTAACCAAAAGTTGAGACACTCAACTAAAATGACTGTCACTAATCAGTATACGCAAATTTCACCATTAAAACAATGGAGGAGCAATCAAAGAATCGTTACATCACTCTCTCTTTCACAAAAAAATCAGTTCTCTCCCTCCAATTTCTTCATTTCCAAACATATGGACGAATTAACGAATATAATTCCCAATCCATTCACAAAATTACCAGATCTAGCCGAAACTTACTAACAACATAGACTAAATTAAAAAGAAACTTCAAATACTGTATACAAGCAGTAAATCAACCAAGAGAAGATTATCACACCGCATTTTCATCCTCAGCGCGTAAGACATCTTTTAACACCGTTTCCTACAAACCACAGAACACGATCAACAATCGCAACTCCCTCATTCCGGCTCTATAATCTAACAAACACAAACTAAAACAGTAACCACCAAACGGTCCAGACACAAAAAGGAAAAGACAAGAAACAAAGCAGAAAAGAAGATAAAGAAGAGTAGAACCACAACGTACCAGAATCTAGAAACAGTGGCGGGAACAAAATGCAGGTTCGCTTCGTAAACAGAATCACATGTCCCTAGAAAGATCCGATACGTAAGCAAAAGCAAAAAATCTTAGAACTGAAACGAAACATACGTAGATTAAAAGCAAAGAAAAGAATTACAGCCAATACGAGAGCACACGCACTCATCAATCTTCCTTCCTCATAGTAACCGCCATTAATTGGAGAGGCGTTGTTCTTGTGATGATGATGAGTGTAACAGAGCTTGGTTTAGAGAGAGAAGTCTTGTGTTGTGTGGTGTGAGAGAGAGAGAGAGTGTGTGTGTGTGATGCTTTTGGGTTTTTGATCGGACGGTTAAAAAACGAAGGGAGGATGGGCAAAATAGGTATTATATTCATAGGTATAATAGATGGCGACTAGGGGGCCCACACGTGCGGGACTTTTATTTCTGTATTATTAAGCGAATCCCGAAGCTGCAGTGCTGTGGGATCCACTTGATTGATTAGGTTAAATATTATTGGATATTTTTTTGACCTTTTTATTACATATACATATTTTATAGTACGTAGCTTTATATATATATATACATATACACTGGGTTCTTTAAAATTTTTAAAAAATAAATATTTTTTATTTTTAATAGATATATATATATACATAATGATGGAATTATTTGGAGTTCAATGGTGCACTGGACCCTTCAAAATTAAAAAAAATTAAATATTTGAACCCTCCAATCTTAAATTTCTGGCTCCGTCACTGTATATATATATTAGTTGTCCTAACGTTTTGTTAGACTAATCTTAAGTCTCTAAGACCCTATCTTAAAAGCCTTAGAGGAGGTAAATCTGAAATTCCAAGATCTCTCAAGTTTTTACGTATAGAATACGCTTTTGCGTATAAAGAGTCGTTACATATTAATTTGTTAGCTGTTGATTGATCATTGGCGCTGCTCAACATCAAATTCTCGGCAACCTCAAGTTTTCTAGTAGTTTTAACTCTCACACTGTCGCTATAAGTGAGAGACCCATAATTGATCTGACCAGAGAGCATGCCCACGAGGCTAGAGGATTATCAATAGGAAAAATTCTACTCTAAGCCACTCCTACTTTTCTAGTATGCAGCTTTATTATTAATTAATAGAGAGATTATTTTTGTAATATGAATTATATATATTATACATCAAATTTATTATAATGAATAATTATTTTCTTTTCCACATAGATTGAATTTTATTGTCGATGAGATGATTAATAATTTAATCATAATTTTAATATATAAATTTAAACTAAAAATAATTGAACTTTTTATTAGGTCGTTATTGTAATCAATTAAATTTTTAATATAAATATATAGTAAATGTCCTGATAAACACAAAATATGAAAAATCCAGTATTTGCAGTTTTATCCCTAAAATTCTACTTAATTATGTGACAAAGAAAAGAAAAGAACATACTTTTAATTGAAATAAATCATTAAATTTTTTAGGACAAAAAAGTTTTTTATGAACACTAACAAATGTCTAAAATATATGATTAATTTATTATAAATTGCTTTAAAAGTAATCTACTTGCACTTAAAGAATTTAATTTTTATTTTAAAATTTGGGAAAATATTAAACAATCAATTATCACATAATTTCAATTTTAATCATTAAAAAATTTAGAGAACAATTATAAAAAAATTTCTCAATATATAAAGTGGACTACATTTTCATATAAAACTAGACTCATTAACATTAATAATAGATTAGGTTAGATCGAATTTTACGTTTTTCTCATACTGTTGTTGTTAAAATCTAATCAACTTATTAATTAATCGGTCAATTTTCGTAATTTTATAAATTCTTATTAATTAAAATTAATTAATTAATTTTAATTTAACAATCTCTTTTTTTAATTAAACCTTATTCTTCAATCATATTTCAATTTCTTTAACTTTATTCAATTTTTAGCCACAGTTGAATCTTTTATATCTCAAACTTTTTGCCTTATCGGTTTAACTCCTGATCCGATGTTTTAAAACATTACAAAATACTAACTCTAAGATTTATTAAATTATTTTTTAATTGGATCTCTTTTGAAAAGAGGGTATCCTACTTTTGAAAAAACAAAGAAAGAGTGAATTATAGTCCCTTAATAAGTCTTGATGGGTGATGTATACTTTTTTTCAACCCTCCACCTCTTTTAGGTTTGTCGTGTTCCAATCTTGGCATATATGCATTCCTTCCTGGCTTTTATGGCAGAGGGAGGTGATCTCTCTGTCACTCACTTTTGTTAAAGAGAGAAAAAGCACATAAATTGGATATATTTCCTCTCAAAGCCAAATCCATCAACATTCCTCAAAGTTGTACACATTATTACAGAGATAAGATGCTTTGTCCAGTTTTATTGTATCTTATTTTGTCCTATAAATATCAACCATTTATTTATGCGAGGTTTACGCGAGATAAGATTTTCTGTCCAGTTTTATCGTGTCTTATTTTGTCCCATGAATATCAACTATTTATTTATGCGAGTCTCGCGTGAACCTTGCATAAATAAATGGTTGAGATTTATGAGACAGAATAAGATACCATAAAATTAGACAGAAAACCTAAACTCATTATTATGACATAGTCTTTTAGTATAAATGATGGATGCATGTGTTAATGGACCCTTCCATTCACTATTGTTTAATACCAATTATATACCAGCCCAAATTGATCTTTTATATGGGCTGGATTCGTATAAAAAATGTAGTTAGAAGAACTATATGTCGAGCAATTAGGCATAAATTGATACCAACCTCTAAAAAATTAATAACTTCATCTCTTGTAACAACCACTTGTTAACTATTTTTCACATTACACCTGTGATCTAAAGTTTTTGAATCACATTTGAATAAAACTAAAATAAAAAAGAATAAGATTCGATAATCCAGAATCAGACAATTAATAAAATTTAT
>JANZLX010000005.1:86931-100600 GCA_025531955.1 Erythroxylum orinocense | reverse complement strand
CCCAATATAACGAGGAATGAAAGTCATATTTATTTCTATTTTTCACTATATTCATTACAATTTTTATTACAATTTCTCCTAATAAGCCGAGCACACCCTTAATGAAAATAGCCTTCTTTATTTACTTCTTTCACAATTTTGTGGAATATGTACTTAGGGAAGCAATTATAAGAAGAACATGTCATGTCTTATCCAAATTAACTCTCCACCCATTCCACTTTGGGAAGCCCAACTTCAAAACAGAAACATTGTATTCCCCAATTCCTATTTCCAAGCCCTAAAAGCTTTCAAGCCAACCGTTTCCTTTACCTCTACGGTCCTTCAAATGGGCAGTCAACATCAAAAAGCGAAAGCCGTTGGGATGAGCCGATCTTTTCAGTACATGTTTCAGTTGGACCAACCGGCAAAATCATCTGATTCGATCTTACCAAATTTTATTATGAACTTTTAACCCAATTTACTAGAGATAGATTTTATTTTAAAATTTATAATTCTAACTTGATATTTTTTTAATATTTTATTCAATTCATCGTATGATCCCGACAAATTTTAGTCAGAGGGCATACGAAGATAACAAAAATTCAAGATAAGTAGCATTATTAAATCATATGAATTGAGAAACACTTTTCTAGCTACAACTTACACGATTGTGAAATATTTCACCTATACTATATAATAAATTTATACCATTTTTTAGTCATATGTACCGACTGATATATTAATAATTTTATTTATTTTCTAAAATATCAAGGGACAATTGGTTTATATAAAAGAATGATAATAAGAATGAGAATGGATATAGTGAGGAACGGGAATGAATATTATCATTATAATAGTGATGGTTGGTTAAGAGAAAAGAATTATTACTATTATCATTGATAATGGTTAATCTGTAAAAAATATTAAGAAATAAAAATAATTATATTTTAATTAATTAATTAATAATTAATTACAATATAATTCATTAATTACAATTGTATTGTAATTAATAATAATAATAGTTAAAGAATATCAAACCTTACTAAACCAAAAAAAAATCAAGCATTGCTTTGGGTCATAGGGTAGGAATAAATGATGGTGACAAAATTGCTATATTGAAAAACAAAGGATATTGGAGAAATGACTCTTATTCATCTTATAATTGAGAGAAATTGAGCAATGTCTAAAAATTAGGAATGAAAATATAAGTCATCCATTCATAACCTCTTACCGAGCTTTATTTTCATTTCATACTCATTCTTCTCTCCTTGTACCCACCAGTCAAGCACACCATCAATCTTTGACCACTATATTGAACTTCATATTTTGTATCTAATCCAAGTGAATTGCAAATAGATTATTTTAATTATATGTTTTTCTTTCATCTTGCTTTTAGTTTTGTCAAGGGGATGAGTCATATATGACTTTCATGTATGTGATTAAAAGAAATTAGTAATATTCCTTTATCTAGATTTTATTAATAAAAATATACTTTTTATTATTTAAATTGCTATTTGTACAATAAAATATTAAATTTTGGTTTAAAAAGAGCTTATAATACCCATAAAAGCTCTCAAAGCATTATTTAAACTAAACATATTTTATTTAGTCTAAACATCTTTTTGTAATAATTTGTTTGTGTATTTATTTACTTTTGTTATTTTTATTCATTACCTTTTAATATTTATTATATTACTTATTTTTATGTTTTTATTTGTATGTATATTTATATATATATTTATTATTATTGTCTTTTATGCTTATGTCTATTTTTAATTTATTATTTTAATATATCTTTTATTATGTATTTATTTAGTATATTTTTTCTTATTCACTTGAGTCTATCAAAAACAACTAATCTGCTATATATATATATTCATGAATACTGAATTGACACCATTATATCATTTGACTACAATGCCCTTGAACTACAAGGGAATTTACCACAGGGTCCGTGGCATCTCGTGAATATCCTGTCCTGTGGGACTCGAGGATAAACATATCTCCTTTTCTGTTACCATCCATGCTCTAGAATTTGCCAACTCTCTGCCAGCTCCTGTCCTTTTTCTTCTACGCTCTATCTAGGTGTCAGCAACCACCGAGTCTTGTGATATTTTGCTGGCAGAAAAATGAAAGATCATGCCTTTCAGAATGTGACCTTAGCAGAAGAATCCCTCCGCAAACTTTTCTCGACGATTTATTCAGTACACATAAAAATATACCGTGACCGATATGATATCGTCATGGTTACACAATCACTGACAATGTGAAACTGAAGTAAATGATAATGTAAACTCACCACCTACATGTAACACTAGAGCAGGTGGGCAATCAAATGTAATCTATAGGAGTCATATTAATGGAAGAAAAACGAAAATGACAGTATGTTACTTGCACTGAGACGGTGTTCCTGTTATTAGACATGCTTCTTCCATACTACAACTGTAGGTGAAGGTAAAGTGGCACCAAATTTTCAGTTCCCTCTTTCACAAGCTACGGAGAAAGTAGAACTTGGACATTGAATGTTTCTGTTCCTATGCATGAGGAGGGGTAGGGTAGTCCTTTTCAATGCAGATCTAGAATGGCTCTTGGTGTGTAACAAACATAATGTAGGATTTGTGAGGAGACAACGCTAAGAAGATCCGTAGTTTACACGATTCCCATGATGTTTTTTTTCTTTCTTGATTTGTGTGATTCAAACGAATTTGGGAATCATTAATGGAGTCCTGTTACTCATTTAGGAGCCTTGTTTAAGCAAAATCGAAGCAAAAAGAACCAAACTAAGAGCCTATTAGCTTTTCTTTAAAATGGGTGTTCAGTGAAAAAATGATGGGGTCATCAAGAAGAGCCTTTTTCTTATCATTCTGGCTCTCTCTCGTGCCATTTGCTTGGGCAGGTTTTAGTAATCATAGTATATGAGGGCCTCCTTCACTAGTTGAAGAAAGAAAAGGGAAAAAAGATCCAGTCTTTTCTCTATTGTCCCACAGAGAAGTAGACATTGTTGAGACGTTATGGATAGAATTTTCACCCACCAAAAAGAAAGGTAAACAACCCAACAACATTGGTTGTTCAAGCTTATAGTGCCAGTAGTGAAGGTTGGGACTTTGAATATATCGAACCCGTTTTCTTTGGGGGGTTTGTGGATCCCAAAATCTTTCAGATACTTGCGTGACAAAGCTAGATTGCCAAAAGGGTTATGCTTGAACGGGTTAAGAGTATCACGGTATGGTGGTGAACAACTCTGTTTTTTACGACTCATCTGCGTTCCTAGAAGAAGAAGAAGCTGAGGTGGAGAGCTTGATGGAGAACAATAGTGAAATCACTGAAGAGAAAGATGCACGTTTTGATGATTATGAAGCTGAAATCCAGACGTTTAGAGACTTGATTGAAGAGAAGGGCAGAGAAAGTAGTTCAAGCTCTGATTTTTTAACATCTGAGACTACAGGGCATGAGGAGCAGAGTCATAGTAACTCTGGGGAGGACTCATCTTCGCCGCCTTCATTGGGTTGGCCTATTCAGAAAGATAAAGCTCCTGATTATACAAGTAGTAATGGTGTTGCAACTGATAGTGGAGAGAAGCCCCATTTTGATGAAAAGAAGTTGGACAAACAGGGGTGTTCAATCTCAGGTACTAATTCGTCAAATCTTCAGTGCTTGTATGTTGTTTTGATTACTTGAGACAACTTTTGATGATGGACATTGTTATGGTCGTCTAGAAATGGAGATGATGAAGGAAAGGTTTGCTAAATTGTTGCTTGGAGAAGACATGTCAGGTTGTGGCAATGGAGTTAGCACAGCATTGGCCATTTCTAATGCTATCACTAATTTATGTGGTATGATTGTTAAACTGTTTTCTTCAGAATTCTTGATTCTGTTATATTTCGTTTTATGCTTCAACTCTGACCTCCAATTTACATTTGTTTCCTTTTCTATGTTGGATTGCACAGCTACTTTATTTGGACAGCTATGGAGATTGGAGCCTCTGCCTCCTGAGAAGAAAGCCATGTGGCGTAGAGAGATGGATTGGCTTCTTTGTGTCAGTGACCACATAGTTGAGTTGATACCTTCTTGGCAGACATTTCCGGATGGAACCAAACTCGAGGTAGGCGACTATTCTCTGTGTTCTTATTTCATTTTCGGATTGTGCCTTTGTTTGTGGGCTTATGCACTCCCCTTCATGGACTGTGATTGCATTTACTGGAATCCTGACTAGAGTTAACTGTAAGAATTTGAGCAAACTCTACCCGTTTGAATGGCTATTTGGCCTGCTAATTTTAGGATATTGTCTTTAACTTTTAGCTGAAATGCTGAAAGAGAATCAATTAGTCAATATGTGGCCAACATTGGAATATCATTCAGTTGATTGAGAATTTCAGTTGCTATTGTCTAAATTGAACTCCCTAAAAAGTTTCAAATCCTATTAAGCAACTAAGCATTCTTAGATCTGGAATACTGGAACAACTACAGGGAAATTCCCAGTAAAGTATATCTTGCAAGGATCAGGAGAAGATTTCATCCTTGTAGGGCATAGATGATGAATTATTTTTCGGGGTGTTCTCAATGGCTTTCAATGTTTTGTTCCAGGTCATGACTTGCAGACCAAGATCTGATCTTTACATAAATCTCCCAGCTTTGCGCAAATTGGATAACATGCTTCTTGTAAGATGCAGGATGATTAGTTAGTTCAAAAAATCCTTACATTGTTATGAAGTCACTCAGGATGTCAAGTTTCCTTATTTGGCAGGAAATATTGCATAGTTTTGAGCATAAAGAGTTCTGGTACGTAGACCAAGGAATTCTAGCCCAAGAAGTTGATGGCTCATCTTCGTTTCGAAGATCCCTTCAACGTCAAGAGGAGAAGTGGTGGCTGCCCGTTCCTCGAGTCCTTCCAACTGGTCTTACTGAGAACTCAAGAAAACATTTGCAACACAAAAGGGACTGCACAAACCAAATCTTGAAAGCTGCCATGGCTATCAACAGTGCTACATTAGCTGATATGGAAGTTCCTGAATCCTATATGGATTCCCTTCCAAAGGTATCAATTGCCCGATTGTATTTGAACTCTTGATGGAATATAAGGAACTGCTGCTAATGCTTTTTTCTCCAACTTTGGTTTCAGAATGCAAGAGCCAGCTTGGGAGACCTTATCTATCGCTACATTACTTCAGATCAGTTTTCACCTGAATGTCTGCTTGCTTGCCTTGATCTGACTTCAGAGTATCAAGCTATAGAGCTTGCCAACAGAGTAGAAGCCGCCATCTATTTGTGGCGCAAAAGAACTAATGTCAAGCCTACTAATAGCACAATTCGTTCCAGTTCAAAGTCATCATGGGAATTGGTCAAGGAACTGATGGTTGATGCAGACAAGAGGGAATTACTTGCCGATCAAGCAGAAAGCCTCCTACTTTACTTGAAGCAACGATTCCCAGGTCTCCCTCAAACAACCTTGGACATGAGCAAGATCCAGTACAACAAGGTTTAAATTCTTCGTATGGTGAATCACTGTGAAACTCTTCCTTTTCTGAAAAACCATACTTACTAGACCCACATTTCTGTTCTTGTCAGGATGTTGGGAAATCCATTCTGGAGAGCTACTCAAGGGTATTGGAGTGCTTGGCTTTCAACATAATTGCACGAATTGATGATTTGCTATATGTGGATGATTTAACAAAACATTCGGACCAGTTCTCATCAATCTCCAAAGTCAGTGTCATTGCTCAAAGAAGTGTCTCAATCCCGTATGCGGTGCCGGCCTCAAACACTCCGTACAAGACAGCTTTCACCACGCCAAACTTTTCGCCAGGCCGTCTGGTTAGCCCCATTAAAAGAGGAGATAAATCTCCCTTCATTACCAGTGCCAAAATTCCTCAGCATGATTTGAATGTGAAAAAGGCCTTGCAAGAGTATCTGAGGATTGATAATAAAGAAGGCAAAGGTTGTGGAACTCCGAATGTGGGAATAGATCAGACAATGGGAAGGACAAATGCATCTGTGTCATCATTCTTAAATATGGAGTGCATGAAAGAAGCAATCAGCTCTATGAATTCACTTCAGGATTTAAACATGAAGAAATAAGCTTTAGGACAGGATACATGTAATGAGTTGATAGTATGTAATATTGTAACTAGATGGCTGTAATGATAATGGGTTGATTGTATTCTGATGTTCGTCTTCAGCCTTAATCTCAAGTAGCAGCAAAATGGAGCGTGTCACTGGTAACATTGAACAAGTTTTGAAATGCCAAAGTAAAAAGTGGGGCATTCCGAGAATTGAACTCGGGACCTCTCGCACCCTAAGCGAGAATCATACCACTAGACCAAATGCCCTTGGTTGACCATCAGCTAAAAGTTGACTTTATTTCTCGAATGTATACGGCAACACCTCTAAAAGTCTAATCAAGTTTGATTACGTTTTCATGATGTTTTGGTTTAACTAAATAAAATTACGTTTTAAAATTTTTATATCAAAATAATTGTTTTTGAAAATAAAAGGAAAGAAAACAAAAGAAAAATTATAGGACTAGTATAAGTAGACAGACTCCCAACATATCTTTCAGAAAGATAAAAAGGTACTTTATAGGTGTAGTCTTAAAAGTAGTGATCTCTAAGGTAAATTGTTTTGTAAAGTTAGTGAGTCAATCGACACATCGATTACCCTTTTAATAAATGCGACGACATATAATAACTCAGTTTTAAATAAATAACTTTTTAATACCTATTATTGAGAGATTAAAAGACATTGTTCATTTAACTGTGGAGGGCAGGATATTTAACATCGCTAGAGAATCCACTTCTAATTCAATATGACAATAACCTAGATTCCAAGTAAGTTGAAGCTTAGAAAAAATTCCCCAAAATTCAGTAAAAAGAGATGAACACCAGTCAAGATTCTGGAGGAAACCTCCAAACTAAACACCCAAATTATCACAAAGGAGACCATACTGAAGAGGACGATTTCGTGAACGATCCGTTCATATTTAATCCTACCTACTTAAGAGGAGGTTTGCACTAACTAATAAATTGCTCACGTGGAGGCTAAACTAGTGACATGTCATCCCTAACTAGAGTTGGATTAAAGGTTTACCCAACATGTACCAATGGGTTTGGTGTTTTGGTGTGGTTGGTGATGTTGATTTCATGCCGAAAGCTCAAAGTTGGATCCACGTTTCCACAGAGTGACATTTCCATTGGACCAGACCTTCTGTTCTTAACGTTGGCCATGGAGTTCTAGAGATCAACTGAGGTGGCATTTGGCAATATAATATTCTGCTAAGATTGTGCTATGTCAAATGGAGATGCTAACATCTGGTTATGGGATGAATCAGATCGTGGAGATGAAAACAAGTGGTTCCAAACACCAAGTGTTTCTACTGTAATAATAGATTTGCGCTTTTGTTCTAGTGCTACCTCCATTGTTGTTTAAGTGGAGAAGAGGGTACGAGCACCATGAAAGCTAATCTTTTTTGCAGTATAAAAAGCTGCCCATATGAGTAAGTTTCATGCACTCCAAGAAAGAAGAGTTAATAAGCTTGTTTCATGTGTGCTTGAGGAGTTTTAGACAATGGAGATTTCGATCAAGTTCATGTACATGGTGGGTTTGGTTGTGCTTGTTATGACGAGTTTTGAACAGGCCAAAGGAGCTGGCGAGTGTGGAAAATCAACGACACCAGACAAGGAAGCAATGAAGCTAGTTCCATGTGCCCCGGCGGCGCAGGACCAGAATGCTCCAGTGGCCGACAGTTGCTGCGCTCAGGTGAAGAGAATTGGCCAGAATCCAAGCTGTCTCTGTGCTGTGATGCTTTCTGACATCGCCAAGGCTTCAGGAATCAAACCTGAAATCGCCATTACTATCCCAAAACGATGCAATATTGCTAATCGTCCAGTAGGTTACAAGTGTGGAGCTTATACACTTCCATGAAGAGATCAGAAGCAGAACCAAAAGCCTATGACTGCCATGGAAGTACCCTAAGAAGCTGGAAAGCTATGTGTGTAATAGCAGTAGCAATTTAAGTTGCCTTTACTTGTAAGTTCTACTAGTGTCAATAAAAGCTCTTCAGCTTCAATGTGACGTATATCCTCAGAATAATTTCAGAATCAGCATTAGTGCTTGTTATTATTATTATTATTTATAATTCTACTGAAAATTTAGATCTGATTTAACTTAAAATTAATGGGTTAAGTTTAATTTTACCAAATCTTCTCGTTCTAAAATTATGTAAAGATTGTTTTTTATTATTAAAATAATGTTATTTTAGTATAATTAACTAAAATTATATCATTTTTAATTTATAAATTTAAATATTTAAATAATATCGTTTTAATCAATTATATGAAAATAATATTAATTTAATATCCAGTCTTTAAGAAACCTTTGAATGGTATCTTTCAAGCAGCTGAAATCCTCTGGCCCCCTTATTCTGGCCCTACCTTATCCCCTTTTGATCCAAGCCATTTATTTATGTGGTTGATCCAAGCCATCCATTTATGTGGACCCATATAAATAAATGGCTTTGATAAAAAAAGAATAGGATAGAGTCAGAATAAGGAGCCAGAAGATCACACTCCGTCTTTCAAGAGCCATGAACAAGGACAAGGATTTGATAGAGATTAAGGTTATAGGTCTTTCATGTTGGGGTTTAGGATAAGAATAGATCAGATTTATGATTAAAAAGTTGAATTGATTTAGACAGTTTAATCGTGATTATTTTTTTAGTTTGACTTTTAAATTTTTAGTTTGATTTACTCTAGTAATTTTTATTGTTACAAATCTACCCGTTTATTATTTAATCAGTCAATTTTTCTAAGCTAATTGATTTTTTAATAGCTTTTCTTTTTAATTAAACTTTAAATTAGAGGGAATCTTCTTCAATTATATTTTAAATTCTTCAATTTTATTCAATCTTTTACCGATTTTATGACAATCTAGTATTAATTAAAATCTTAAACTTTTTGTCATATCGGTTTAACTTTAGGTCTAATTTTTAAAACAATATATATTAAAGTTGAAGTGAAAAAAAGATGGGAAAAGTTGTAAGATGCACTTGGGCCACACCTACATTCAATAGAGCTCAAGCGGTGGAATCCTCTATGATTTTTTGAACTCTATTTAGTGTCTATTAATACTAGAATTTTCAATAGGGTAGAATCCTTTAAAATTGAGCTAAAAATTAAATAATTTTAAGTTAATTGATTATTTTTAAATGAAATTAATTTAAATTTGATTAATTATATAAAGTTTATTAAATTCAAATTAATTTATATAAATTAAATTTAATGTGATGATTCTATTTAATTAAATAGTTAAAATACCATGTTAAAGTTTGTAGAATAGTTTAATAAGAAAATCTAAGTATGAATAAAAATAAAAAAGAGTTTCAAAATACATCTAATCATTTTTAAATTTTTAATTAGAGATGATAATAGAGTAAAGTAAGCTGAACTTTGTTTTTTATTTTAATTCAATTTCAAAATTTAGTTGAATTTAAATAATTTAAAGTCCAATCACCTCAAAATCAAAATAACCAAGTTTGATGATTTTTGTTTTAATTCGATTTAAAATCTTTTTTTTCCATTAGTAGTAAAGCTAGAACTGATTTAATTTGTTTAATCAAATTGTTATTAACTTAGCATCTTTATTACTTATTGAGAGGAATTAAAAACAATCTCTATACTAATTAAAAATAAGACTACGTATTATTAGAATTTTTTCAAATTTCCTGCCTCAGTGAAGTTTTTATTGAGTATTGTTATTATTATGTTACTTATTCAGCGAAATAATTGGTGCAAACTCGGTTTAATTGAGAGTTATGAAGACAAATAATTATCAAGTTCTTTATTTTTAGAAGATTGTTATGTAGGTAATTCTTGTCCCAAGCCCGTAAATTTTTAGTCCGGCCCGAAATGTAATTAGATTTAAGGCTTCCAATTCGAGTTTAAATTAAATTAGAATATTTTTTAAATTTAAAAATAAAAAATGATGATCAAACTTGAATTTAGTTTGAAATGGAAACATAATTGGGCTTTGGGCTTATGTTGACATCTTTAATTTAAAAAGAAATGATGATCAAACTTGAATTTAGTTTGAATTGAAACATAATTGGGCTTTGGGCTTATTTTGTCATCTTTTCGCTCCCTTTCACTTTTTATGTTTCTACCAGTCAACATTTTGTGCCCCTCAAATTCTTTGTCCCAATAATTCAGTACCAACTCTGTCCCATTGCATCTTAGCCTTCTATTTATGTGAGTAGTCCCAACAACTCAGTACCAACCTTGTCGCATTACATCTTAGCCTTCTATTTATGTGAGCCCTCACATAAATAGAAGGCTAAGATGCAATGGGACAAAGTTGATACTAGGTTATTGGGACAGGGTTATTGGGACAGAAGATCAGCCCCCACATTATGTGGATTACTTTGTCCCTCAAGATCAACAGTTTGAAGAAAACTACAATTCGTTTACCGACGGAGCCACATGAGGCCCAATGGTACATTAGGCCCTAAGGTTTTTTTTAAAACATTAACGGAATTATTTAAGGGTTAGTGGTGCACTGAGCCCCTAAAATTTAAAAAATTTAATATTCGAACCCTCCTATATTAAATTTCTGACTCCGTCACTGAATTCATGTTCTAGTTTCTGTTCAGACAATCTTAAAACGTTCACAGAGACAGCCCTGGCTGGAAGGACCTAAAGAAGTGAAAATCTAACAGATTTGGTGGCTTTGACCAAGTCTCCTACCTAAGTTTCTAGGAAATGAATGTACTCTCCTAAGTTTAGTATACGTTACAACAAAGCAAGAACACGTTCCCCAAAATTTTAGCAGCAATCTATAATGTTTCTGCAACTTAATTTCTGTATCACAAGATCAAAGCTAAAATCCGTTGTTCAGGTAGTTCTCTTGTGAAATGAACCCTCAAACCGTGAGGATACCTACTTCCATATTGTTTCATGACGTACTTATCCTACACCTCACGTTCCCTGCGATGGTGGTGTTTGATGGTCATAGCAACAGGCCATGGCAACTGGGTCTCCACCACCGGCGAGAAAGGTCATGGTGGTTGCAGACCCGAGTCGTGAGTCGGCGGGTGCATTTCAATACGCACTGTCAAATGTAGTTCTTGAGAATGACGAGTTGATATTGTTTCACGCCGCCAATCCAAATTCGTGGAGGAACACGTTCTCGTTCCTGAAAAGACCCAGTGTTTATTCTTATGGTTACATGATGTCGACCACGGCCACGGCCAACTCCTCAGCCGTCGTCGTCGACGGAGTTGGTTGTGTAGGTATTGGTGGTGGTGGGGAGGTTGATTTTCTCGAAGTAATGAAGCAGGTATGTGAGATTGTTCATCCCGCACTTCATGTCAGAGTAGAGAGAACTCACTTGGAAGCCAAAGACAAAGCCAAAGCTATACTTGATAAGACCAAATCGATAGGGGTTGATCTTCTTATTGTTGGTCAGAGACGTAGCCTCTCCAATGTATTATTAGGGTAAGTCATACATAGAACATACGAAATCATTACACCATCATTACATGTGTTTATGATAAACCAAAGACTTCAGACACAAGAGACATCATTCTTCTGCACTAAAATTGCATTCTAGTTAATAAAATCTGCTCATTTTGGATCATATGAAAGTGCTAGTTTGCATGTTGGTTCTTGTATACTGAATCGATTCAGTGGTTTGATCTTGATGTGTATGAATTCAGGTCATATAGGAGGTCAGGAGCTTCAGGAACAAGAGGTGTAGACACAGCAGAATACCTAATTGAGAACAGCAAGTGTACGTGTGTGGGAGTGCAAAAAAAGGGTCAGAATGCAGGCTATATTCTCAATACAAAAACTCAAAGAAACTTCTGGCTCTTAGCTTAGTTACTAGTACTTCCATTGATTGGATCTTTCAACTTTGATTCATCTATCACTCCCTTTTCTAAACTCAGTGTGCTTTGACACTATTAACCTTGATTTATTAACTGTTCTTTGAGATCATAGCAGATGAGTTTGAATTGATGTTCATTCATTCTTATCAAGTAGTTAATAGGTTCTTCTCTCCTATAATTCACAGTGGACGTAACAATTTAGATAGGAAGTAGCAGTAGAAACCAACTTTTATCTCCAGAGTTTTTTCTCAGAATTCGGGCAAAGAACAATTACATCTGATTCGATCACTAGTACTAAGATAAGTGACCACATTTTTGAAAAAGAAGATTCATGAAGCACAAACTGTAAGAACCACAATTTATAGATATGTCATAGAAGTTGGATTGGACTGATTCAAAGAATCATCACTTTCTGTCAAATGATTACAATAGTCCTTCATCTGGGATGAATTACAACCCTCAAATACATGTAACTGGGCAATGCACTTAATAATACCAGATATTGAAACAGAAAAGAGGAAGTCAAAGAACACATACACATCCTGAAAAAAAAAAGACCAGAAAGGATTGGTAATGAAGCCATCGTTGATACTTCAACAAAGGATCAAGTTCAACATCTTCCACAATAAACTTTGCACAAATCAAGTGGGGGAAAGGAGTAGTTTGACCACAAATATGTGGTCTTTTGGCTGAAGTAATCAAAAACTAACCAGCGAGTTTCCCCTACTGCTATTTCCCTCCTACTTTAAAAACAAAAGGTAGATACTTGTTCGCTATGCTAGTATACCTGCAAGGTACAGATTGATGAATTAGTAACATAAGAAGGGAACTAGGAAGTGATATGTTCAAATTGAAAATGGTATATCATAACCAACATTGCTTGTTGAATCTATAAATGAAGATCATAAATAATCTCACTGCAAAAGCAACATCCTCTTGAAGCACTTCCTGAATCATCTTCTGTTCCATCCTTCTTGAACTGTTGATGCAAACTTATTAGCAACATCCTTTATTTTCAGGATACAAGCATGTACAAAGAAACAACTTCTATTGCTTTCTCTGATCTATCATCATTTCCTTATGTCCAGAAAATTTTGTAAAACTTAAAAACAACACAAGTGAGTACTGTATGACAATATCTATTGTTCAAGGCAATCCCTTTTCAACATTCTTATTGACAACTAGATTAAGATCCATAACCAACAACATCACCTAGGAATATAGTCTGAACAAGTACCACCAGGACTATGCTTCTTCCTAATGTAGTCTGAACAAGTACCACCAGGATTATGCTTCTTCAATAAGAGACATTGTTGTCAAAATTTTTTTTGAAAAATCTTCCTCATCATCTTTTACATGCAATGTAAAATGCTATGGAGCTAAATTAAATGCACAAGCATGGTATTATGCTTCTGATGTCGCATTTTTCCAATTTCTTGTACATTTCACTCTATTGAAAATAAGAGCAGTTCAACAGGCTTCAACACTTAAGTAAAGTTACAAGCAGCACTAGTAACCAAAATTGCATGCTAAGTACTATATTTCTATAGAAGTGACTCAAAATTTTGTATCCATTTATGCATCAAAGAGTATAACAAAATTTCAATGTTCTTTTTTTTTTTTTAATAAAGCATTTCTTCCCATATCACGAAACTGCAAAACAATTTGAGACTCCTAGCCAAAAAATATTCAAAATCATGATGTGAGAGCAAAGAACTGAGCCAACATTGGTAGTTCGGAGAAAATGGGATCCAACCTTCCATGTCCATCACCATCCATAGGAGAAGCAAAGTCTATAGCAGGATTGAAAGCCCC